>JAOUQW010000049.1:7540281-7560763 GCA_028565825.1 Olivaichthys viedmensis
GAATGTTATTTTTATTGTCACATATGCAAGTACAGTACAGTACAGTGAAATTTAGTCTTCGCATATGTGACAATAAAAATAACATTCTATTCTATTCTATTGTAGCTCTGCTGTTAATCGAAAAGGATATTTTACTGTTGTTAACTGAAACGCATGCAAGTATATAGTTTTACTTGTATAATGTTTTTGGCTTTAAAAGATCAAATGTTTATGAATAGCTAGCTGTTGCTACCTGCCTTGCTGTAATAAACAGCTGAACGTTTGACACACTTTTTCTTTTTCTTTTTTTTATCACAAAAACGTACAAACTCAGACTTTCAGACTCCTCCTTATTAAAAGAAAAACTAAACATGCTCAAAATCCCACCTGCTCTGGGAGAACCCTGTAGAGATAAACATTGATAAAACAAACGAAATGTTATCGGTAGAAATATCCATATTCTCCAGCTCTAGGTTTCTTTATTGTTTCACTGGTTTCTTCATTGTTTCAAAATTATCATTATTTTTTTAGGAGGACCTTTTCCAGACCCCTGGCCTGCAAGATGAGTTGCAGAGTATCATTGACTGTTTGGACACCAGTATTCCAGACTTCATCCGTATCCTTTCCCTCCACATCCTTACTATATACTGTACATAAATCCTTATATGTTAAAGAATGTGTAATTTAGGGGAAATGTTTTCCAGCAGATGTGATCCTGCAGTGCATGGTGTTGCTTGACTGAAGGACAAGCATCTGCAATGGCACATTTGCTTTCTGTTGAAATATAATTATTAAATGTAAATAAATTGCCTTCTCTCAACCGTTAGAACCTGAGAAATTTGTTGGAACGTTTGCATTCAATCTGGTTGGTTTCATAACAAATCAGGACTTCTTTCAGATGATTGCATGGTTTCTGGATTTTTGTTTTTGACACGACACAGTCTGGTTTGAACATAAATGTTTAAAATTGCACTCCTTATACTGGGATACTCTTTCAGTAGTGGGGAAATAGTGTTTGTAATGCGCAGCAAGCAAGTCTAGAAATAAATAAATTGGCCAGGGTTTTAAAGTGCGATGCCTAAGCCGTACTCTCCCACATTAGTCTAACTCTGCACTCTGTAACCTGGCTGCTCTCAGACTTGTGCCTTTTCTTTTTTGACTGAGAACCTTGTAGCTGTTTCTGACCTTTTGTTATGGGACTTGAGGTACATCAGGAGACACAGTACACCCTCTGTTTTGCTCTCTTTCCTTTTCTTTACTGCTTTACTTTCTCACTCAGCCTGTTTCTGCACACTGCCATGGAGGTCCTCTCAGTCCAGTTTGTCCTGCATTCTTCAGTTTTGTTTAATGTCTCCATGGTTCTCCACAAACTGTAAGGCCACCGTTTGCTCCCTGACTGTGTGTGTCAGCTGGCTGTAACCATTCAGTAGCTGAAGCCCTGCTGATCTTCTTGGAGGCTCTGCCTGAGCCCGTTGTGTGTTATGAGCTCTATCAACGCGGTCTCGAATGCTCGCACGACAGTCGTCTCTGTAAACAGGTACACAGACAATCTGGAGAGAGTTTTTAAATACAAAAAATTCAAATACTTTTGTTTTAAACCTAATTCACTATCGTTCATGATGGTTCGTATAAAATAATACTAATTCAGTTGAGATAAGCCGCTTATGTCAAATCATTCAGTTTCTTTAGGGATGATATTCCAGCAAATTTGCTGTCATTAATAATGTTGCAATAATAATGTGTGTCATATTGTGTCCCCATATTGTGTCCCCACTTACCTTTCCGAACATTTCCAAGGTGGATGGATGCTGTTTACGGCTACTTTTTAAAATTTAATTAGTGGTCCTTCATTCGTATTTGATGACCTGTCTTGCAATTTCTTAATACAAGTGTCTAAATGCTTGCTGCTGTTGTTGAAATAAGCACTTAATGCTTGGCTCCTGAGTGGCAGAGACCTTGTGTTATAACTGGGACTTAAATTTGATGCCCAGTGATGCCATGGCTGTTTGTGGAAACAAGAGCACAGGCCTGGGATGGTTTAGTTTCTCTCTTCCTGTGTGTTCGTGATGCTAGCCAAGTAAGGGAGTCTTAGATCCTGTACGCAGAATTAAGCAGTTAGCTGTCCTCTAAGCTCCTCCCTAAGATGAGAAATGGGTGGCAGCTTGAAAAGTAAGTGAATTATACATGTAAATAAATAATATACGGACAGGTGACAAATTAAAGGAAAAACCAACATAAAGTGTGTTAGTAAGGTGTCGGGCCACCACAAGCCGCTAGAACAGCTTCAGTGCGCCTTAGCATAGATTCTACAAGTCTCTGGAAGTGTACTGGAGGGATGGAGCACCGTTCTTCCAAAAGATGTTCCCTCAATTAGTGTTTTTATGATGATGATGGTGGTGGTGGAGAGCCGCTGTCTAACACGTCGCTCCAAAATCTCCCATAGGTGTTCAATTGGGTTGAGAATCTAGTGACTGCGAAGGCCATAGCATATGATTGACAATTTTCATCCTCATGAATCCATTCAGTGAGCCCTCGTGCTCCGAGGACGCACTCATTTATTCAGGCCTTCCCTTTCATTTGTCACTCGTCTGTATATGGCCGATTTTGTGCTCCCACCATTGTGCTTTCTGACTGTCAAGGAGTAATGTAATGTATCTAACAGTGGTGGAGACAACATTTACAAAACAGTACACAGTGACGAGAGAGTGTGCGTGTGTGTGTGTGTGTGTGTGTGTGTGTTCGTGTTCAGACTGACCTCTGGTGGAGGACTGCTGGCTGTTTCAGCAGGGATGGATGCAGTGGAGGAAGCGTTTGATGGAGAGGGACTCACTGACTTCACTGGCTTGACTTCCTGAACTGCTTCCTCCTTCACCTGCAAAACAGCTTAGTCAAAACGACTTCATACTGAATCAGCACTGAGCACTGTTAAAACTGTCGTCCAAGAAAAAAAGTTCATCCATTACACCTTTCTAATGGTTCTCATTTCTATTGATATTAAAAACCATTGTGATTGTAGCCGAGGCATGAGTGAGGCATGAGTGAGCCCGCCACCTCATTTCCCCCTCTGTCCACTAGAGAGCAGCCTTGAGATTTCTTTCACAGAGTTCTGTGCTGCCTTTAATATAAACACACTCCTCGCCAATAGCAGTAGATAATCAACGCCAATAGCAGTAGATAATCAACTCTGTCGTTGATTATTGTCCCAGAACTGCACGCCCCGTCATGTTTTATTCCTTACTTACACAGTTGACTTACAAACCAGGTACGTAGAGATTTTACACGACCTCACAGCCACAGTGCGTGTTACTTTAACCACAGTCTAGTGGTTTCTAGAACACACTTCTACACTTGTGCCAGAACTGGGACACAGGTGGGACTTTCGAAAAGCTTTTTAAAAACAAAAACAAAACCAGGGCCTTCACGAATCTTAATTAGATACAAATTTCATCTTTCAATCTCAAGTGTTTTGATGAGGACTGCTTCTCTCATTAAAGGACATGGGTGATACGGCAGAAATATCATATTACGATACTTATGGACATTTTCACCATACACAGTAAAGTGCCAGTAAACAGTGACGCCACATAAAAAATAAAATAAAAAAAAACAAGTTTCAGAGATTTATATTATTTAACAACAAAAAAAAGGAGAAGAAATAAAACATTTGGTACAAAAATAGATCTTAATGTCCAGCTTCAGAAACTTGCTACTGAGAGGAACACTGGAGTTGGTCAGTGTTATAAAAGTACAGATGCTCACCGAAAAGTGTATTGTGACATTATATATCGCGATAACAATATCATATCGTCACATCGCCCAGCCCTATTCATTAGGACGACGTCTCTCGTTAAAAAATGAGAGCTCCTGCCTCTAGAGATGCTGCACGCTGCAGGATGTGACTTCACGCACTCTATCCAGGTTGGAAGGAAAAGGTCTAAAACTCAGTTTGACTGACCCAACTGGTGTTCCTACCAAAACCAGCATACACGTGGATAAAAGCTCACGCATCAGAGGAGGAGCGTCTCGTTTACGAGCCCCAGCTCTTCTTTTAATATAGACATAGTGATAAGTCTGAAAGACCTGGAGGGTGATGGTGAAGCACTGGGAGCAGAGTAGGAGCACACACCCACACACACACCCCACTGTGAGTGCGAGAGGGGAAGGCTAAAACATAAACCAGAGCCTGCTCCTCCACCAGTGCCTTATCTGCTGGAGAAGCCTTCATCTAGTCCAGACTCTCCTTCCGTCTCTCCCTCACTCCTTCCTTCTCCGGTACTCGGTGTAATCTGGTAATGCTTAACAGTGTGTGTGAGAGAAAGCAGAACCTCACAGGGGTTTGTGAAAAAAATTATTCATTCCCAGTTTAAACCTCTTGAAACTCCTTCTACGGGCACAAAAGGACGCCAATGACTAGGTTCCGAGATACAGATTATGTTGACAGCTAGTCTGATCCTTAATGGAAAAGCCCCGTTAAGAGTGTAATTTAATCAAGGCCTTGGCGTGGTTTAGTCAGGAAAGTGGTGGTAAGACAGAGTTTCTCACTTCCAGTACTGGAGATTGATTGCGTGGCACATTCTTCTCTTTTTTCCTGCTGCACCTACCTCAGCTCACGAAGAACGATTAATACTTACCTGACGAGTTAATAGACTGAATTACTGCCGTACACGTTTCAATATTAATTACACACAATATAGAAAGTTCATATAAACATCTGAGAAAAACAAAAAAGAAAATAATCTGTTGTTACCTTTTCATCAGCATCTCTGTTGGCAGCAGGTTCAGGAAGAGGGCCTAAGAACAAACAGACGTGAGGTTAATCAATAAGACTCCTGCCTGGTCACTCATTCCTACTCACACACACACGCAACACGATGAAACGCATTCTGCACGGTGTTATATTACAAAGAGCTCATCAGAATGGTCTCATCACGGTGTGTGCGCACACAAAATCATACAAAAGATCATCAAATCAAGGTGTGCTCTGAAAAAAATGCTCCGAAAAAATGTGTATGGTTGAAGTTCCTTATAATCAGGGTGTCTACAGGTGTGCTTGAGATACATTTCATACTGTTTAAGACGTTTTTCAATGCCACAAATCTTTTAATTTGCAGCGATGATGCATCAAATATTAAAAATAGTTGACATGCATAAGAAAAATTAATTTTCTCCAGCAAGAAAAAACAAAACAAGAAAACGTCATGTTCCATATGTCACACCATCGAAGAAAAAAACTAAACTTTTTATCCAGTAAGAGTGTTCGCTGTTCTTTGGCTGAATTTACATTTCCCCATATCGACATGTCTCTGTGTGCCAGTGTAACCTTATAAACTGTATTATCCAGTGTGTGTGTGTGTGTGTGTGTGTGTGTGTGTGACGTGATGGTAAAAACAGATTCAATCGCACAAGAAAACATCAAACGACAGCAGATTCATAGCCTAAAAAGCCGAAGATTTAACCTAAGAATTGAAGACAATTGAATATTTATTAATGTCTTTAATCCGTAAAATGTCATTTCAGACCAGTTAAGACTTTTTCAGGATCCACAGACGCCCGGCTAAGAACGAGCACAAAAATGTGAAAAGGTCATTTTGTCCGACGACCGTTAGTGGTTAATAGTAAACAACGGAGGGTTTGTGAATAAATGAGTGACTTTTACCAAGTTAAACATTCAGTATCTGTATGACAATGCAAAACAGACAACTATTAACCAACAGGTCAATAAGCAAAGTCCAAAGTTAGGAACTTTCCACATTAACGCTGGTCACATGTGACTGAAAATACAGAAACGCTAATCAAGCTTTTCATGTAGCTGGCATGAGCATCTGCCATCAAACATATTTAGGGGTTTGGGCCCACACTGTTGCTATGGCCACGGTTTCCAAGACTACCTGCTGGAAGAACTTTGTTGACTTTGACTAATACTCTCATGTCAAGGTAGAGGCTGTGGGTTAATGTTTAAACAGTAGTGTGAGTGTGTGTGTGTGTGCGTGCGTGTGTGTGCTCACAGGACTCAGGTTTAAGGTTCAGTGGCTGAAAATGTGCACCATTTACAAAAAAAAGTCTCAAATCTCATGGCTAAATGAAAGTTCATGACGTGCATGAAACATTATGCTTGCATTCATTGTCAGTAGAGCATATCGTAGGCTTTACTGCTTGCTCATGTTTACCGGTGAGGTACTGCTCAGTGGGGAGAACCTGACAGCTGCTGAAGAAAGCGTCCGTTTCTGAATCCACCACCAGCAGCTGCAGCCCGTCTCCTCCTGCCTTGATGGCAGCCACCACGTCCGAGTGCTGCATACCCTCAACATACACGCCGTTCACCTGAAAGACAACACGGAGAGACGGCCCCGTTACAAGAAGCTGACAGAAATGCAGAAGCATGTGATCTCATCTTCAAGCCTGCCTAAAGCTAGATATGGAATTAAATTAGCATTATGAGACTACAGGAGAGACAAAACGGAGAAAGTGCAGAATGAAGTACATATAGTCCCCTATAAAAACATAGGGCTACACATGTAAATAATTCCATCCATGACTATTAGGGAAGGGTGAAAATAGTCCATTCTTAGATGCATTGAGAGTCGATCTTTAAAGTCCAAAAATAATCGGACTAAGGATTATGCGTTTTTCTATTTTTTAATGTCGAGTACCAAGCATTTTTTATTAAAAAAAAAAAAAAAAACTTGAAAATATATTACGCCTATAAAACAGTTTTTTTTGTTTGTTTGTTTGTTTATGTTTTAATATTTAAAAAAGGCAGCGAGTGCGCATACTGTAAAAAACAACAACAACAATGTAGGAAAGCAAAAATCAAAACGCAAAAAGAATCGTTTTAGAATTGCATTGTGGCACCCTGAATAAAAATCGAATGTAAACGTGATGGTCTCCAGAGAGTCGGTTGGAGCTCCTCCGGCTCAGAGAAGCAGTGTGGTGTGCTGTTCAGCTCTGAGAATGTGGAGGCAGCAGAGAGCCCTGTGTAAGAGGAGACACCTGAGGAAACACTGTGGTTCTCTCAGTCTCAGTGCTGAGGAATGTGTATGTGGGAGAGCGAGGGCAGCGGAGTGGGCTCTTTGGAAATGCCAATCCCAGCCTCCCATTTCCCAGACTATTAAAGAACGGCAGGCAAACGACACCCCTCGGCCTTCACATGAGATAATCTGTCCACAATGCATGCACGCACACACACAGTCGCACATAAACACAGTATCAATCTTCATGAAGGTGAGAATGTGCTGGCAAAGCACGTACAGCGGGGTCCAAATATCCGAGTCCACTAACTGAGTCTTTGGCTGTTTGATAAATCCTGTAGGAAATAGAAAAATATCGGAATGTCTTGTTAGCGAGGGATGAAATAATAACAAACTTGCGTAATGGTGAAGAATTATGCCATCTGTGACATTATGACTCTGTTCATTTTCTAGGCTCTCAAGGCTGAGCATTTTTCTTGAAATCGAAGCGGGACTGGAGTGGCAGCGGTGAAAATGTGATCCAGAGAGTGTGAAAGCTTCTTTTTTAAACTACTGCCAACACTCAAATTACTATTCCGTCGTGGTACAGCTCAGAGGGGCCTTTAAAATGGAAATCTCTTCTGTAGCAGGATGTAGAGCAGCTTGACACCACAGAGCAGAGTAGGAATTCAGCAAAGGGCTTAACAAATAAAACTATTCAAGGTCTTTAGTTAAACAGGCTGAGCCATTATTCATGCCAACATGAAAACTCATTTCATTTAGAGAAAGGAGGCGTACTGTACTGCAGAGTGATGGTGCCAGATGGCTACAGGCTCCTACAGTCCCCAGGTCGTGTGAGGCCCTTGAGAAACACGTCTGAGGTTTAGGACTCTATTACCCACTACAGGGTAAGCAGCCAAGGTGATTACTAAATGAAACACAGCTCAGCCAAGGCAATGCCATTCACAATAACAGAACACTTGTATACTGAAAATGTACTGTCTCGCCTAATGCCTACTACTTCTATGGCATTGACGACCTCATCAGCAGACACAATTTCCTACAAACCTTATTTAAAGTCACCTAAAACTTAGACCGTATTGTTTTTTATCTATTTTAAATAATAAAAATGGCTAGACAAAAAAAAGAAAAAGGGCACATAAGCACAGAAGCGCCTACACTTTTACCTTAATTTTTTTTTAAACATGCACCTTCTCCTGGTAAACCATTATATGGAACACTCAAATTACTCCAAAAAGGATTCGAATATAAAAACACGTTTCAGAAAGTTTAGGGTGACTTTAAAGGTGAAAAAAAAAAAGAGGAGTGCAGCCTTAATAACCTCGAACATGCTTATAGCTTTACAGCATGGTAACACAGTGGGCTTTCCCTCTCTGCCTAGATACCTTACTGCCATTTTAAAGTCCATAACTCCATCCAGGACACATTAAGTGGATGAGTCAGGGCCTCGTTTCTCCGTGCTGCGGGAAGGCTGGATAACAAAAACAGTGCTCTGTGAACCCTAGTGAGTCGTGCTTTAATCCCTCTACTCCCAGAGAGTCTGTAATTACACTGACCACTCCTGCTCCGAGACACCACGGGATTAACTCACAAACACTGCTTTAATACTCCAGCTTGGCGGATCTATTGGGAGCTGAGCTTTTACAATTTAACGTGGAATAAATGTGATGTTATAACAAAGTCGAAAACTTTACTTACCTTCCCACCGAACACCTTAGACTGCTAGATTACATCATTACATCACTGGCTGAAAATTACATCAAGTCTCATTTTCAGCCAGAGCGTGACTGTGTGGGCTGGTTAAGAGTCCAGAGGGGTCTGAGCACCTGCGTTTTTCATAGCTGTTACTGTACCTTCACTACTTTATCTTGGGGTCGAAGTCCAGATTTCTCAGCTGGGGAGTCCTCATCCACTGCCCTAATAAACTGGCCTGGTCTGGACTTCTCACTGTGCAGGTTGAAGCCGTAACCTGTGGCTCCCTTCTTCATGTGGCAGAGACGGGGGCGAAGCTCATTCTTCGATTCCTACAACACACAAGTGAAAGGTGAGAGGGAAAATGTGTGCGAGTGATCGATGATAATAAACCAGCCATGATGGAACTCCAGTGACCAAAATAAATTTTAAACCGAAAGATTAAATAGTCAGATTTAATTTGAGGTTGCATAACACAGAAAAAAAAGAAAAACGAAAGACAGTAGTCCAAAAAAGATCTAAGAATGTAGAGTTTGAATGGCCACATACTGTAGGCTACTATTTAAATACACACAGCTCTTTGGATTGTAATCTACTGTTATCACAAAGTACAGATCAGCCAAAGCAGTAGCAACGAACAGCAACAATACCAGAGCTTTTATACAAAAAAAATGCAGCTGCGCTACTTCTGCACTAATAAATTGAGTTAATTATGAAATATAAGATGTAGAAATATATTTTTTTACCATTTAAATGCTCGGATTTCAGCAGATCGATCTCTGTCTGCGTGTTCCGCTTGAAAGTGAACTAATGAATCTGCCTCGTCATTTATACTTCCTTTTTCAATGCAATGGATGATATATGAGAAGAGTTTTACCCAACCCAGGGAAAGTGTACCAACAAAATGCTGTACTTGGGAACGAAAAGAACTTTCTCTCGTGATAATCGATATTCCCAAGTTTATATCTGCTAACACCGATGTGATAAGGAAATCAGCAAATCAGCTATACCTTTACTTTATGTTATACTGGTATGGATGATACTGTAAAAAAAAATAATTCTTTCTAGGTGCACATCTACCAAACATTTTATGGTAACATTATATGGAAGGAGGCATAACTAGTATTACCTTTTCTAGCTACACAACATGTACAGCTATGTACATGCTTATTTCAAAATGCCTGGCTGGAATAAATTTGAAATCTTCAACATTATTTTAAAATATTCTTTTAAGATTTGTCCGGTCCTCCATGTCGTACTGCTACAAATATTCCTTGTGCTTACGTCTATGCTAGCTGGTAAGCTATCTTGCTAATCATTCATAGCTGGTACTGTTCGCAACTCTGTTTCCTAAGGAGACAAAAAGAAAATCAATAGTAGCTTTAAGACTGGGAAAACTGAAGCTCAGCTGTACTTTAAAACACAAAACCTTTTCATGATTTAGCAGGAGATTAGCAACATTGCACAACAATATTGGCTAGCCGGCTAGCTGTAAATGTTTACCCCAGGCAAAACTAAATGAAAAAAATGTCAAAGAAAAGTCCCAAACAAAAGTTAGCTAGCTAATGTTGTAAATATCCCAAACATTTAGCTAGCTATCATACCAAAGCAAGGATATCGAACACTTGCAAATATCTCTCAAGCTAGCCAGCTAATGTTAGAGAATAAACCCAAAGCTAACTAGAAATTATCTAAAAATAAAAAAATAATACAAAGCTTGCTAGCTATCATTCGAGAATATCCCACAACAAAGCTAGTTAGCTAACATTAAAGAATATCCCACAACAAAGCCAGTTAGCTAATGTTGGAAACAAAGCTTGCTAGCTAACATTAAAGAATATCCCACAACAAAGCCAGTTAGCTAATGTTGGAAACAAAGCTTGCTAGCTAACATTAGAGAATATCTCAAAACAAAGCTAGTTAGCTAACATTAAAGAATATCCCACAACAAAGCTAGTTAGCTAATGTTGGAAACAAAGCTTGCTAGCTAACATTAGAGAATATCCCACAACAAAGCTAGTTAGCTAATGTTGGAAACAAAGCTTGCTAGCTAACATTAGAGAATATCCCAAAACAAAGCTAGTTAGCTAATGTTGGAAACAAAGCTTGCTAGCTAACATTAGGGAATATCTCAAAACAAAGCTAGTTAGCTAATGTTGAAAAAATGTTTGAATGTGGTCCATCTGTATAACTAGCTAGTTATCTACAATTAACGTAGGGAAAAAGGGACTCAATCGGTTACTCAGGACAACTGAGCGGGCCGAGTGCGTTTGTTCATTTATTTCGACGGTTTGTGATTGGGCACTTGTATCGTGATATGCGGAAAACTGTGATTTTGGGAGTATGGTTATCATATCATGAATGTTCAGCACAGAATTATTCAATGTTAATAAAATTGAACACAATCTCTATTTCAGATGGGCACGGATATTCAAATAGCAGAAGTGGTTCAAATGCCTATCCCTAATCTCTATGAGACGGTCATGCTCAAGATGTTCTAAAAGCCAAACTGTACCTACACAGTGTACAAACCTTTATCAGGAAGGAACAGTACATCTGGTCCAAAAGACTACTTTACATGTATAGTGGATGAAGTAAGAACACGGTTAGTGTGGGTGTCATTGTTCAGGCTTAAACAAGATTACCAATCTCCATTTTTCTGGGGAAGGACAGCACTCTGATCAGCACTCTGAAGCAAATACGTTAGCCATTTCAAAGTCTATTACAGGAAACAATCTTCTATCACAACACAAGTCTTAGTGGTCAAATGAAGATCTGACCAAACGCTCCCAGTCCAAATGAAACTAGCTGTGGCTGCTCAGGAAACCATGTACGTACTCTTTTTAACGGATGTGCAGGAAGGGAGAGGCCACTTTGCACACTACTGTTTATCACAACTAATCCAGTAGAGGCCATATGTCGCAGTAAGAGCATTAGGTTCTTACTGATCAGGATCTGGGTGCTCTGACCAGACCACTGCATAACAGGGTCTTACATCACTGTGATATTTGCGTTCCGTGATCGTAGTTGAATGTGAATGTTAAAGCAGTTGTTCTGGGAAATGCCTCTGCAGCTGTTGCAAATGATATTACAGTATTTGTTGCACAAAAGGTCCTTTTGAACTGTGAAGCTGAAACAATGCTTCTCAGAAGTCAGTATAAAGTGTAACAAAGACAGACCGCCTTGAGATCAACACACGCTGTGCGCCAGAGGAACTGCTTCACAATGAGAGTCTAATCAGTGTGCATTTGCAACTTTGTTCAAATAAAGCATTGTTGTTTTTTTTTACTGATTAACACATGTTAATTGCAATTCACAATTTGTCTTTTCTGTTGAGTTTATGCCACTTTCATAATATAAGCAAAACAGTAGTGTAATGCACACAAACAGCCATTTATCAACACTGAACATGGAAGCAAACTACATTTTTGTCTACCTTTTAGACTAAAAAAAATTGCAAAGGAAATACATGACATAAATAATAACTTTAAATATCTAAAACCCGTTACTGAAATGCACAAAAAGGTTACTGGACAATAAACAAAGTACTATAGCAAAAACTATGTCAATAAAATTGGTACTATTAAAAGTACACATCTTGTCATCTACAACGCGTTTTTGCAAGAGAGGCCATGTTACAAGTCCACGAAGTAATACTGTGTTACAAGACATAGTTATACATACATAGACATTATAATAACATGGTTACAAATAGCTCAGAGATCAAAACCTTTGACCGAGAAAAATGATAAAAATACGATACGATGGCGCAGTGATTTAGTTATGTTAAGAAAGTAATTAAGAATCAGTACTATGCTTACCAACTTATATAATATTACATATATATATTTATTTATTATTTGAGCTGATCAGGACTATTAGAAGTTTATATATATATATTTATTATTTGAGCTGATCAGGACTATTAGAAGTTTATATATATATATATATATTTATTTATTTATTATTTGAGCTGATATATATATATAAACTTCTAATAGTCCTGATCAGCTCAAATAATAATGATTAAGCGACTATGTGATAATTGTGACAGGCTGAGATACACCAAGACTGCAGCTGATGTTCCTGAAGGTGGCGGCCATTCACTCTCAGAGGAGAACCATTTAGTTCATGATAAAAATGTGCCACACCATGTACGTGTGATAAGATACACCGTACATTTAGATAAAGTCACAAGTGCGTATCGCCGCTGCTTGTTTGTAATGTGCAATAAGCAACTTTTGGTCACAACTGGTTTCACCGATGAACATTAAAAAAAATGTGACTCACTTTAATGCCATGTATTGATTACACATCACTTACACTTGGTGACAGTGGCTGTGTGGAAATACAGAGGCCTTCATCAAAAATTTTCCAGAGTTCAAATCCTTGGGTCTGTCCATTCGGGACGGTAATGGAATGACTCGGTGGGGTGGAGTGATAAATGACACACGTGTTTCCTCAGATATGCTCATGTGAGGGAGTGGAGTAAATGAGTGCTTAAGGGAGTAAAGTCCTGGTCAAGGAGTTTACAGAGTGTAACATGATACTAAATGCACGCTGGTACTTGCAGAGGGTCGGACGGGTCCTGGGTGTCTGGGAACCTGCCCTTTTCCCCCTAATTTGTCACGAGTGTCGCTTACGAACTAATGTTATTTTAGAATGAATTGAAATGGGGGAAATATGATACAAGAAAAACAGACTTGTGCAAGTTTACGCTGAAAGCTATTGAGATTTAAGAATTCAACAGATCCAGACTGGGTGCAGAAATAAATTATTAAATTAATATTAAGCTGTTGACCACTTTTCAGCTATTGTGCGTTTCAAAATGTACACAGTAAACTTGCATGAACACTAGCCGCATCTCAAATAGCGTACTTTGCAAACTTTTAGTGCGAGTAGAGTGTTCACACTAGTGCACTATTAATATCCGGATGATGTACCAAAACTGCAGACATTTTGTGTTTTAAAATCGGTGCTTGCTCTTGTGAAGGCTGTTCTGGAGTGGGCCAGTGACGTGAAGTACTGAAGTAACTTGTCGTTTATATTTAGGGCAAAACATTAGTGTCCGTTTTGAGATATAACTACACTTCAAAAATCAGGTACTACATACCCAAGTACATCGTGTATAGTATATAGCACATAGCATGTGTATAGAAACTTGCCACCACTGGTACCAACATAATACTATTAAGACAGACTGTATGAAACCACGTTTTATTTCAGCTCCTGCCCCTAAAGAACTCTTTACACGTCCCTGCACACGTTACAACCCCCACCTACGAGAAACAGGACGGTGATGGGGTGTTGGAGGGGACTGAATCCCAGCCTCTTTATTGGCAAAGTTAATCATTTGGAAGACACTTTATTTAATCCAGACTTGCACATGAAGCAGAATCCAATCCAAGTAGTTGAGGGTTAAGGATCTTGTTTAAGGGCCCAACAGTGGCTCTCTGGCAGTCCTGAGTTCTGAACCCACAACCTTCCGGTCACGAACACGGAACATTAACTGAGCTGCCTCTGTTACTGAATACCGAATACTGATAAACAAAATACTTATTATTAAAATACACGGCTCGCACAGCCTGTGTAGCCTCAAGCTGACCTTTTACACCCTATCGGCACACCCATATTAATACCTATGAAAGAAGGCCTGGCGTATAATGGCTTTTAGAAACAGAGAGTCATTGTCTGTCCTGAGCCTGTGATCATGCCCTGGAAGCCTCACAATGAAAAGGAGTGCCACTTTATAGGATTCCCTCTGTGGGGTTTAATCCAAGTTAACCATCTGGAAGAACATCCATCATCCAGAGCAAACACAACCGGCAACAGGCAATAAGAACTGGGGAGATATTTATTGACATTGTAGTCATCGTATAGGTGAAAATATAAACGGTTTTATACAGATCAGTGGAATGTAAACATTAATCTGGTGATATCATACTGATACATCATCTAGGCCCATGGAACAGTTTAAAATGGGCGTTTTCATGAAAACTCCACAGTAAATACCCTTGTTACAACAGTTTCCATCCACAATTGGCAGTGGAGGAAGCATGGCCAGCTGGGAACCAGTCTAACCACTGCCCTGATGTGTGAGACTTAAACACTTTAGTCATTCTCTTGACTCATCTCTTCTCCGGCGCTTGGTACTGCTGGGAAGAGATAACGCTCCTGAGCAGTTAAAAGCAACCACTAGGTACGAGCTCACTCATCAGTGGAGAGTCCATAACTTCAAAACCTTACTGTGCCATGTTCACATCTATTCATTCAGCAGACAGTCAGAAGTGAGGCAAAATCCAATCCATTTAACGCGACGCATGTAATACTTCACACCTTAACTTTTCCCCACTTTGGCGAATGTTATCGTTGACCACAGTGCAAAGCGTGGATGCCTTCCCAAAGGGTTCCTTAGAATAAATGTTTTGACCATAGGACTGTAGAAAAGATGCCCGTTAGTAACATAAGCTTTCACATGACTGCTTCAACAAAATTCATGACAACATGGCCTCCATTAAAATGTGGACATTATATGTATGACTACTTCATTTTAGCATAATCGAGAGAAATAATGTGCAGCTCACATGCATATTATTTCCAGGAGCAAACTTGTTTAACGCATGGAAAGTGTGGAGAAACACGATCTAACAAGTCACGTAGTGATCACTGCTCTCTGTCACCATCCATTATGAATGCGTCTCCGTCGCAAAGGTTAATGGCTTTACAGCTCACTCATATCGCTCATGATCCTGTCTATGGTTTGCTTAAGTGGTTAGGTTACGAAAGAGGACTGAAAGGTGGAGGCAAAGAAGAAGCAGCTGATTTTCACGCATCCCTGTCGCAATTTTCATCGTAAAGCAGCAAAACACTTCAGCACGTCGGAGCAAATGTTCCATTTTTTTTCTTTTCTTTTTTTTTTTTTGAGAGAGATGCAGGCAGAATTACTGCTTGTGGTATCTCAGGAGAATTTGGTAGTTTATAAACCATGTGCTGGAGCCTTTGAACGTTACATATGAATTTACAAAAGACAACCTTCAACCTACAGAGGCCCGAGACTGAAGTACTGACAACACACCCCACAATGACAAAAGAACAAAACGCACGCCAAGTTTCACAAAAGACCAGCGACACCGCGCTTCTTTCTCCACTTTTTCTGTCTTTGAATACAAACACTTCACTGGCAGGAAAACACCAGCCTTGTATTGCAGGAAGTGGTTTATTCAAAAAAAAAAAAAAAAAGTGCTTTCGTCTCTCCTTCCCTCGCATCTACACAAGCCATTACACCACCAGCAGCTGTGACGCACTCAAACTGACATCTGCTCTCCTGTTTAGTTTTGAAATTTACAAGTGGCTGTGAACATTAAGTGAACATTAAGCACCTCAATCTAGTGCACACGGGTGACCACAAGGTGCTGTCACGAGCATCACTACACACGCACACTGCACCACGGCAACAGAGAAAAGGACGTTTCGAAACCTTTTTATCCCAACTGAACATACTAAGCTTGTTTTACAATAGCGTAGCAGTGACAATGTTGTAGATTTACCAAATAGGTGATGTGGGTTTGTCAAATAGATCATTTTTAATGGACTGTAGTCATATAACAGCACTCGTGAACACCACCATGTTGCTCAAAATATTTTAAAATATTGTCACTTCAATAGTGCGCTGGCCTTCATTAGTCATTTGGAGTTAGCTAGCTACTTTCCAAGTGTACTTGAATTAGAAATTTTACACACACACACACACACACACACACACACACACACGGACTGACTGTACATTAACTATACATTGTACAGAATTGGGCTGCAGAATACCAGCAGTGTTAAACATCCACACAGAGTTGAACTATAAGACATGTAAAATGAGCCACCCTTACACCCTTCATAACAACCTGCATACCATAAAGAATCATCTGAGGGATTTCACTGGCATTATAACGAGAACCACCTCTCCTAATCAGACTATATCGGTCTACAAAGCATCATGACTTCATTCGTAATTCACGTTCTGTAAAGCTTAGTCTCCTTTCATACTCCGCAACATGAACTCCTATAAGCAGACAGACAGTTTTCCTCCAAATAAGGCACACATAAAAAGACAAAGGGTTGCACTATAAGGTACTTGTCACCGTTTATCAAGCTGTCACCACATTTTAGAAAGCTTCATTTACTTAACTTCATTTTAGTGATTACAATTTTTAGATTAGATCAGGTCTGTCAAATTGTTCTGTGAATCAGTTCAGGGGAAAAATAAATAAATAAATGGCTGAACAACAGTAAACTCTCTGTGCGAGTTCCACGCCAAAAACTCGTCTCAGTTTGCAAATAGCACCCCACTGGGGTTGGCTGTGAACAAAGGGGGCTTAGTGTGAGCCAAATGGACAGCCACTCTGAGGATGGTCCATTCAATGCCTTCACTTCTGAATGATCGGAGAGAAAAAGAAAAAGAAACCCGAAATGAGTCTGACAGAAAACCCACAACAAAGGAGTCATTCATGGACGATGAGGACTTCAAAAACACTTTGGTAATTGCTTGGCTGAAACGAGAGTATACAATGCTACAGATGGATGGAACGCCATATGTAAACTTGGAGTGTGGAGTGGAGTTAATTCACTTATTTCCATACCTAACGTTAGCTGGATAGTGTCTATATACACTTCACGTTCAGCTTCGACCAGCTACATTTTGTCACTTGGCGAGCAGGAATAATGAGCATATTACGTTCACTTTGTCTAAAACCTAAGGCTTTGGATGGAGATCCTAGCCTTATTATATACCCCCTGGCCACCACTTTATTGTCTCTTGCATTTAGCATCAACTGTGTATCAAAATTACAGTCGACATGCAGCTGATAACCGTGTGCAGATATTTAAACAGGGTCATCAAACACATAGCTATAGCCTGTCGTTTATAAGCAGCCACACCAAGTTTCAGGATCCGACTCTGAGTCGAGTATATACGTGTAGACGTGCATCTAGCAGATGCCATTATTTATCTCCCAGAGTTTTCCACATGATTCTTCTACGCATGGTGCAGGAGCGGGCATGACGTGCCTCATTTGACATGGGAAGAGGTCAGCCGATCAGAACAGAGGTCATTTATAAAGCTCAGTCTTACAGGCACAGCAACAAAACAGCCTGTTTAACTCTAAGGGATAAAGAAAGATTGGAAATTTGTCACAATGAATTCCGGCACATTTTGGTGAACGCAATTTTATAAATATTACAAATGGATTTCAGGAACGAATGAAATACAAGAAAAGGACAATATGGGTCATTTGACAACGTGAAAGACGATTCTGTCCAGCCTTGATTTAGCTCCACTGTACGACTGGAAAGAATCAGCTAATGGAGTAGGAACGCTTTGGGTTCACGGTAATAATCCAATAGCATACCAGATCACTAATGACGCATTCATGTTTTTACTACTAGAAATCACCATCGCATTAAAATACTGCACCTTTAGTTCATTTATGGCGACCACAGATGTAACACCTTCCATAAAAAACGCAATGTTTAGTGCAATCGTAAGATCTCGTACACTTACGACCCCAGCGTGCGACACTAACGTTACGGCTCGAAGGTCAAAGATTCTCTCGTAGTCAGAACAGTAATATATACGGATCTAAACTGCCCTGTAAAAGAGTAACCAGTGCTACGCATGTAAAAACTGCAGCGCTGACACCTAGAAAACCCTTTTTTATTATTATTATTGATTAACACTACTTTAAAGGCGTGATGAAAACATGGTCCTTTCCGCTTTACGGTCATTGTAATGCACACTGAAATCCTCTGCTTGTGACTAATGTGCAGTCAACCTTATATCCATTGGAGGTGTGTCATTTTCTTGAAACTGGCAGCATTATTATTAGCATAACCAACAAGTAGCATCTGAGGTCTTGGAAATATTTTATAATGTTAGAAGTCTACTCCTGACCTGATACGTCACGTACCACGTTGGCTTCTGTAACAATAAAAGGTATCTATTTACCCACATAGATACCGGTTCACAAAAAGTCTCATCTGCAGTTGTACGGTATCGCACTCTCGTGTCCACTGTTGGAACAAATACATACATTATGTCAGAAGATTTTTAGCAGCATGGCCCTCGACATAACGTTACGCATGCAAACAAAGCGGTATGATTGATCCCAGCCATGCTTGAGTAAGCCAACTTTCTCATGATGCTGTGCCAATGAGACTTCAAGTTAAAAAGGGCTTTGTGTCAGTCCTCGGAGTCCTGAATCGAAAGGAATTTCAGCTAATCCTTCAGAAATGTCAGGGCTCTCTTAAACAAAAAGCAATGCGGATTAAGACACCAGTGGGAAAACTGCATCATGCAAAAAAAAAAACAACATTCCACTCTTATTGCGCAATCCGTGCAAATCATTCAACCTTGTACCACCTAATACCGCTGCACTTTAGAAACCTTGGGGATGACACACCTATCGCATAGAAGCTTCTTTATGGAGGGCCCAAAGGTGAAATTGGCAGCTTTATCTCTGTAATCCCTGATAAGCATTCGGCCTGTCTTTGGTCATCCTGTCGACATGGAGCTTTCCATATGGAGGAGGAGAAATACTGGACACGGGTCACATCATAGAAGCAAATCAAGCAATCAAACGAGTTCATTATTTCGCTTTTGGCTGCTTTTCGAGTTTGGTGGGCCCTACACGGGTACACATGTTGTTCTTCATTTCACCAAGTCACTCTAGTTACAATACAGACACCAGAAATGGAACTCTGGCTGTCCAATAAGCCAAACACGTACCAGACGCTGTGTTAAGAATGAAAAGGGCACCTGAGCTTATGTAGTGTCAGTGTGGAGGCATACGGTTTTCACTGAGCCTCCGAGTCACACTTGCACGTTTGGTATTGATGGAGCGGCGTATCACAACACAGTTTAGATGACCCAATTACTTTATTTCCGTTCAGCAGTAAGCTGTTAAATGTACTCTTCCCTCTTACTGTCCTGTGCTAGGCTTCTTTTTTTATTCAGCCCACTTAACTAAATGTGTGCGTGTGCCGTGTTAAGCTCCTCTGGACAGCTAGACCAAAGTTCCTTCATGTTCTTCCGATTACTGTCAACATGAAGCATGTGTGCAGTGAGAGACTAACCAGAACAGTGGTGTGTCCAGGTTTTTAGACATGTGGCGGCAAATGGGGTAAAGAGCACACGGGGTGGCACCACCCAATTATGTATAGGCAGGGCTCAGTTTGAGGGGTGATGCAGAAGGGACGCCATCACTGTGCCTTAAAATTAAAAAAAAAATGTTGTTATATCTCTTAAGAGATCTATTATTGATATTACAATCCCATTCATGAGAGTCACATTTGCTGTATGGAGAGTTTTTCATGAAATCATAAGTCACGATTGAGGCAAAGCAGCATTCACCGACTGAAGACGTTGTGTAAAAATGATAAAGATTCATGGTTCGGCAATGCAGCAGAGCGTTTAGTGCAGTGTACCATAGATCAACTGTTATCACAACCAGCATTTACCAGAGATAGATGTCCAGAGTTAATAAAGCAGTAATGTTTATATTGGAGAATATTGGGGGATTGTCTTAATATTTAATTATGCTTTCACATTAATCAGGCTATTATATACGTAAACTGGCTGACAGGGCCGGACAATATGACAATATGATATCGACATATGTAATATATTAACGTCATGATATATTTTATTGAGTACCATGGGTATGATCAGGTGTCAGTACCAACGTCATAGTTATTCACTGTAACAAAAATCTATTTAAAAAATACAATGATGCTGACGGAACACATCAGAGCCTACAGCTGTTGACAAATTAAGAGCTAATTAGATCATGCAG
>JAOUQW010000049.1:7622073-7634605 GCA_028565825.1 Olivaichthys viedmensis
CTGTATGCTGGGCTCTGATCTGAAAATTCAGATATGTCTTATTGCAAATCCTCTCATATGTTAGATTGACTTTGAGATAGCAGGAATAATTTAAGCTCTTGCTTCATGAAGCTCACAGAGATATTATCTCAGCAAAACAACAACAAAGGGGCAGTCTGCTGAGTCTCCTGGTATTGTGCTGTTTTGAAGAGTCATAAATAATCCTACTCAGTAAACCTCTTGCCTTTGAGTATTAAACCTAGCTAAGTTTGCAATATATGCTTTTTTCTGCCCAATAGTTTCTCCACAAGCAGTTGTTATTTCCTCGCTTTATTTTATTGCACAGAAAGAAAAAAGAGAAACTTAAGGTTATTTGCCCCTATAAACATATTTTCTCCTTGCCTTTGAAAGAAATGAATTCAGAAAAAAAACATGTTTTCCTCTCACCGCATAGTGTTTTCGTGAGACCAGGTGATCTAATCTTAAAGGTTAGCTTTTTCTGCGAGGCATGTTGCTGACTCTGCTGTTCGCAGGAAGTCAAACATAAGCTGCTCTCCCAGTTCCTAATTTTTGCAATAATCTACATTTGATCATTTCAGCATTTTAACGACATTAACCAAATGCAGGGACAGTCCCAACTAAATTAACTTTAAGTTCCATCTTCAAGAGCACAGTGGCAGTGTTCATCAGCTTGTTAATTTGGCACAGAGAGCCAGTAATGTTGTGCAGCTGAAATTGGAGCTTTGGTCATAGTCATAGCCAAACGTGGTCACACCTGAGAAACAGTCTACAAAATGGCTTCCAGGATTTACAATCTGTGTGCAGCTCATGTAACATAACATCCCAAACAAATACATTAAGAATGTGGTGGATTTGCTTTCTACTGTATTTGGTGGCTGATCTTATTCTCTATAGTTTTCCTCAGATCCTTGTTAAATGTTATCTTAGTAATAATGATGTTGCTGGCTTGCTTTTAATGGGGTTACAGTTAGTTTCCATACATCCATGGAAGAAATGGGGAAGAATATTACCATGAGCGCATCAGCATCAACCAGGGTCAGCGCCAAAGCGTATCAAATCAGCAAGCATTACTCAACATTGCTTAGAGTAAATCTATTGTGAGAAATTACATAGTTGTAATGTGTTTTATCGTTTTTGACAATCAAGTTTGAGTTACTGAGTAAAAGTAGCCCACTAAGCGGCACACCCAACTCTACTGTGTGAAACTCAGAGGCTAATTTTGATTAGCTGTTTATACGAAAATGCATATTCCTAATTAGTTTAGGGAATTGCCAGTTTAGGTATAAAAATAGACTGGAGTATGAAGGGCAGAGTGTAATATTACGTTAAACACACTCAAGAGCCCTCATTGCTAAAACCACTCATTACTGATTCTATTATTTTCAGTGACTAAGCCACACACCAAAAGTTTCTAGACCTGCATAAGCAGGATGAGTGTATCAGAAAAATAAGACAATTCTGCATTAATATACGATTTTAAAATGCACTACATACAGTACATTTGAAATAAAAAAACTGGACTTGAGGTATCTTAATTGATTGTATCTGGGAATGACCTCATGAATGACTCTTAACTGCTAATGAAGTTTTATATATCACATTTCCCTTTGAAATATTCATTTGATATTTCATCATTCAGTGACATACAGTTTTTTAGAATGCTTACACATTGGTTATTGCACACTGGCACACGCTTCCCAATAACCAAAGATTTATTTTGCCTAAGGCATTGGTGCTTAGGTCTAAACTTATTTGACTAAAATCCACTTTCCTTACAAACTCCTTAAACACTTTTTGCAAAACAATTCACACAGTGCTAAATAAACTCTAAAGCCACTTTTGGGGTATACTAAGACAGAAAAAGCATAATTGAAAATCAGTAACAGAACTCAGGACCTAATCAGGACAAACACTAAAGAGCTGTTCTTTACACTTCTGTATTACTGTAACAGAATGAGACAAATGTCCGAAAGTCAAAACATCATTTTATATAGAGTTTATATTACACAAAGAGGCAGAGATGTGAAGTGTCTAAGTAAGTATAATGCATTTATGGAACCATACTGAACTTAATCAGCAATATTGTTGCATCCCTTTAGATTAGTTGAGGGTTTTTTTATGTGTATGTTTTATGTTTAATCTGTATTTATATTAAACTATATCTATATCTATGTTTCTGTAATCTGTATCTGTAATTATATTTTACATGTTGCCGTGGGCTCTCATTTTAATTCACATTCTATGTCCTTATCTGCATGACAAGCAGAATGTAAACACAACGCTGTAATAAACCAGATATTCCAATTTTAAAAATGAAACAAAATTCTAAGCTGTATTTGAAAACGAAGGTTTTGTTCAAATGGAACTCATGAATTGGTGCTTTTGACAAGGCGAACACACAATACGCTCCTCGTTGAAGTGGTTAAAGTCGTGAGAACACTGTTGCTAGGCTGAGCATTTAAAGTTAACTAATAACTGAGGCTATCTAACTATCTAACTAGCACGTAGCCATTATTTCTGAATGTAAAGCCATTGAGACAAGACAACTATCTGGAATATCACCATTTCCCTCAGATGTGTTGATAAATTACTAAGAAAAGACTTTGCATGACTACAATTGCACTGTAATTGCATTTAGTGTGCTAACTGAACTTCCATGGGTTCCAGCATATTGAGAAACGCCAACGTTGCGACAAAACTCGTGATCTATCAGATAAAATTGACTTCCGAAGTTGTAAATACCACAAGAGTGGATCCGCCCCATTTGAATGCACCATTAGACTTGAGTCCATCCATTTAACATGAGGCATACCATCAAGAGAGCATTAAAAGAGCTGTTTGAGTCCAGGCTCTTTTCAGAGAAAATATACTGTATGTTAATCATTTCCTTTATTCCTTTTATCGTTTGATTCCATAACAGTCTGGTGTTTTGTTGTGTTTTTTAAGCATTCAGTAGAGCTGTATATAAGGTTTAGACATTCATTTTCACATTTTTCCACTGACACTGTTACACAGTTTGCTGCTTTCTCTGCATGACAAAGAACATTTCTGCTGGCTAGTCAACGATTCAATCACTGCAGTCTAGGACTTTTTATTTTATTTAGTCAATACGTCTGTCCCTGGTATCTCTAGGCCACATTAAAATTCATTGGAAAAAATCCAGATATCAATGGTCATTTAAAATTAAAAAACGCTTAGTAGCCCATCCTGCATGCAATTCTAATGCCACAGTTCAAGGTGTGTTTGAATAGCACTCTGGTAGTCTTCATTGGTGCAGTGACTGCCTTGATCGCTGAAAACTGTGAGGGTGTGAAGCTGCCGACTCTTGAGTGTTTTGGGCGCATGTCAGACCAATGTGACTTACAGATGTATATATAAACCAGGCTGAATATCCTTAGAGGCTCCCAATAGGTCACGCTCCACTTACACTAAGCAAGAACACACACAAAAAAACCCCACCAGCATGAATAGAACCAGAAATGTCTGTCTGTGTGTCTGTGGCTTTCACGGTGCCAATGTCTTGTTTGTCAGTATTGTTGTTCAGTGGAATGAAATTTGTTTAGGTACCCAGCACCTTCCCTAGAAAACCTGCCGAGAATAGAATAGACTATCAGTGGTATACATTTCAGGGCTGTATGCATGCATGTATACATGCGTGTGTGCTTTTAATTTATTAGTCACTTTAAAAGTTTTTCTAAAGAAGGTGTTATTGATGGTCAGTGTGTGTATGTGTGTGGGCATGTTTTTATATCTTGGTAAATGTCCGCACAAGGATAGGAATATCTTACAGTTTTGACCTTGTGGGGACATTTGGCTGGTCCCCATGAAGAAAACTGCTTTTTAATTTTTTTATTTTTTTTTTATTAAAAAAATTAAAAGAGCCAAAAGATTTCCTTTTGGTTACTGAGGTTAAGGTTCGGGGTTAAGGGTAGGTGTAGCATAGCATTAATTAGCTACAGTAATCATTATGTCAATGGAAGGTCCTCACAAGGATAGTAAGACAAACGTGTGTGTGTGTGTGTGACGCGCGCGCAGTGTGTGTGTGTGTGTGTTGGCTAGCACCATCTATCAAGCTGTGTGCCCTTGCAGAGTACCTCCGTGTGTGATAAGACGTGGTTCAAACGGTTTAATCTCAAGGACACTGCACATTGTGCTCACTGCTATTTCTGTTGCCTAATAAAGTGTTGCAGCCAGGCTTGTGTCTAAACTCTGTCTTGATAGCTTTAGCATTACCGTTGACACAAAACCCTGGAGAGCTAGAGCAGCATCTGGACAGTCATGCTCCATTAGCCCGAGCATCCCACAGCAGTGTCCTTCTCTACAGCGAATAAGCTAGTGCTGCACTGATGTTAGCTGCTATGACCCTCGGGACCGCCTGGTGTGAAGAACAGAGCTCGTCTCACCCCCACCACTTCCCCAGTCACAGCTGGCTTGTCTCGGCTTGGTGGGAGCACAAAGCAGGCCATGCAGAGAAAATGCACATTAGTTACTGAATTCGGAAGAGCTTCCCATGCCTTTCACGTCATAGTGGTAAATATTGGTAAATATAGGGGGAAAAAAATCATTTTTCCTTTTAAAAGTATTTCTATTGTGCATGTTCAGAATCCACTGTCACTGGTATCATCAAAGTTAGATTGCACATAGTATCACACGTCTCTGATAAGCATAAGGGGATGTATGCCCACTGAAGGCTTTTATTTACACATGAGGTGCTAAAATGAGCAAGTGGTGCTGTGTTTGCTTTGGCACGCTACATTTGTAGAGTAAAATAAATCTGAGGAGTGTGAAAGGCATTGAGTGTTTACTGAGCATGAGTAAGCACTGAGAGAGAACTCATGTTCAAGTCTTGCTTAGTGCTAGAAAAATGGCAGTTTTCGTTGTGTGTTGTTACATTCTTAAAGCAGACACACTTACCCTGTAGAGCGGTCATTACTGTGCTATTTGTGCACAATTACTTAAAATGTAATTTAATATTAATGGAATATTGTCATAATAAATGTGTTGCATAGTCTTCTGTGTTGTAGGTGTATGTGCAGTATCATATTTCCATGAGAAGCACATTACATTGATACACACCTTTTGGTGCTATGTGCAGGAGCACATAGCCAAATGATTCTGGTGGCTCCAACCTAGACTGGGGCCCTCAAACATGTGCCTTAAAGAGCAACTCCCACAACCTACATACGTATTGCCACACACCCCTTTGTCAAACTTGTTTTGCGTCACTGGCTTCTGGAGCTGGTTTTAATCACGGATGGGTCAACCATAGATAGATACTCTCAGGCGCCATAGAAAAGTCCTAAACAGCATAATTAGCCTTGCTCTTTGGGTGAAAAAGATGGCATTGCTCTCTCCTCTGTTGATTAGAGCAACACTATCTGCTTGTGGGTGTCTGTGAGCTTATGTATATGGAAGAGGGCAGTTAGCAAATTGGCAATGACCAAACTGGAAGAACATGGGATCACCTTTTTTGGAAGATATGGTGGTGAAAGCTCATTACGTTTGTCCAGACTAAGATAAGAGATAATAAAGTTTCAGATTATGTTACACTGTTCAAAAATTTCACTGGTTTTGCTCTATTGGAATGGGGTGGGTTGGGAAAGCCCACCCCCGAGCCCCTGGCCAGGTGTGTAATTTAGAAACTGAGCCAATCAAAACGAGTTTATGTTTCAGAATGGATGGATGATGTTGGGCTAGACATTAGGAACATTAGGAGATTCTACTAACAGATAAACTAACATGAAATGCACATTTTAAACACTATAATAGGAGAGGAGAGAGTAAGCTTAAGTCAATAGAAATCCAGCCAGCTTTTGCCAGCTGTACGTAATCACTATCAGCTCTATGTTAGGTGTAGCGGAGCACGGAGGCAGGACACAGGCGCAAGCCATTTTAACATATATTTATTCGAATCAAACACTAACATACACGGAGTATTACAGACATCAACACGTGACATAAAACAAACACATCAGAAGACAACACTCAACTGGTACACGGGAATACTCAAAGGGAAGACAAACGAGGAACAGCTGGTAACAATCAACATAACAGACAGAGAGGACTCGACTCACACATACACAAACACACGTTGCGTGCGTGGCAACGTGCGCGTGACAGAGCTCCCCCTTTACAGCGCTGCTCCTGCAGCACCCACACTGGCAGTGTGGGGACCGACCACCCCCTGCACAGCCAAGGAGCGGAGCGATGACATGCCCCGCCAAGGCAGGACGCAGAGCGTCGTCGTCCCCAAAGCCCGGGGTAGAGCGATGACGTCCTCCCCAGGATGGGGAGGCGGAGGGACGTCGTCGTCCCCGAAGCCCGGGGGCGGAGCTATGATGTCCTCTGCCGTGTCAGAGGGCAGTGCGAACTCCGCACCGGCCCCCGGCGCTGCTCCCCTTGAGATGGTGAGCTTATGGAGGAGCTCCACAAGCCGGTCCAGCGTGGCATCGGACACCCAGGGGCCGCCCTACGCAGTGTCAAGGATTTTGGCCACGCCTCCCACAGCGTTAGGGAATTTGGCTACGCCTCCAGCCGTGACAGGGAATCCGGCCACGCCTTCAGCGGCATCAGGGAATTCGGCCACACCTCCTGCGGCGTCAGGGAATCCGGCCCGACGGCCGTCATCGCCAGCTTCCTGGGGGTTTTTCCTCCTCCCCTCCTGGGAGTTTGGTTCAGAGCTCAGTGCAGAGCGGCTTCCATGATTGTCTCACAGGCATGACGGGGGGAGCGCGGTGCTGTTGCGCGGCGAACGATGCTACGAATGTGGCCAGGATTGCAAGCTGGGCCTGCCGCTCCTCGCTCTCCCAGCATATCTCGGCGAAGTCTGCCTCCTCCGCAGTGGTGGATCATCAGCGAGGTGATCGACCCGCCGTTGATGCTCCACGAGCTCTCGCCGCCACTCTTCCAAACAAGCTGCCATCTCCGGCAGCTTACAGACATCTACACGTGACATAACACAAACACATCGGAAGACAACACTCGACTGGGACACGGGGATACTTAAAGGGAAGACAAACGAGGAACAGCTGGTAACAATCAACATAGCAGACAGGGCAAACTCGACTCACACATACACAAAAACACGTTGTGCGCGTGGCGGGTGTGGCAACCGGCACGCGCGGTCATGTGCACCGCAATGCGAGGCGGCGTGCGCTTGACACTCTAATAATCTTTTTTTATGTGCCACCGTTCGTTTGCACATGTGCTTAGTATTTTCATGCAAGATATTGTTCTTACCTTTTCCAAGAACAATTAAAGTAGTATTTCACATGTACACTGCATGAAAAAAAATACTCTTTGATATGTCTTTTTACTAACACGTCTTCTTTTCTTCTGTTTCTTCTTTTTTCATGTCCCTGATTCTGCTCTGCCTCCCACGCTGAAGGAAGTAGAGGTATGTAATTTTGGGCTTTGACATCACTGTGATGTCTCTTTTTTCTTTTTTAATGGCAGGAAATGGTACCTGTACTCACAACTCTCAGGTTCTCTGTGTCTTCGAGCTTGTGAAGAGCAATTTTAAATATAGTATTCTATTTGCTTTATTTTAGGGCCACCAAAGAAAAAGGGCTAACCACATTTTACCTTGACAGTTTTGAGTTTAGAGTTGTTTCTTGCTGTGCATTACCAATAAAATGTACCTATTGACTGAATTAGGGCAAAGCCATCAAATAATATATGTTTCAGAGAGAACCAAATGTGCAGCACACTGAGATCTCTTCTCTTTTAGTCACTCTGTGTTGCGAGGACTGAGTGCATTACTTCTTGTTCTGTTATTGTGGGTGTGAATTTGTGTCAAGTTGTGATCTGTGTTCCCATGGTGACAGAGGCACAAGTTCTTTTTTGTAACTTGTTACTTATAATTGTAATGCTTAATGTGCTAGATCAATGTGTGTTTTAAGGAAATATTTAAGATAATGATATTAAAGAATGTCTGTATAATTAAAATAAGCCTCTCGCTGTGATGCCTTAAACCTTATACATATAATCCATGTCATATACAATATAATTTCTTTTTTCTTTTTATTAATTAATTTGTTGTTAGGATGACTACGTGAGAACTGTGGATGATCCCCAGGGTTCTGAGGAAAGTGAGTACAATAGCAGTCTCCTGTTTTATATAAAGTCTATGGCTATAAAGACTTTTTATAGAAGCTCTCTTCCAAATTGAAACCATGCAGTGGAACCTACTGCTTTCATGATGTCTAACATTTACCACTTCAATGTGTCCCTTTTCTGAATTGTGTACTTCTGATTTTCTTTTCTCTTGAAATTGAATAACAATTTAAGGTGAGTCACCTACTTACTCACACCAGTTTCTGTAGTATATTGTCTGCCACACCGGATTAAATCAAACATGTAAGGTAATAGGATCATTGCTGTCTTGGTTTCCCATGTGTTCATTTGTCTGCCACTAACAAGCACTCAGCAGGAAACACTTTTCATCTTCGTGCATTTGCAGTTACAATCCCCTGCCACAGATGTGTTCAGTTTCTGATCTCAGCAGTGGGGATAGGAGCCTTATGTTTAAAAATCTGTTTCCTCTGGATAAATGTCGAAAGCTATCTGATTATTTGTTAAACCAACCAAAAAGCAAACTGATTCCAATAAATATATTTGACTCAAGTCGAACAGAATCCTAGAGTCACCATTGCTCATGTCAGCTGCTAGCAGCATTCTTCCAAAGTTTACATACCTATTTTAATGCATTGCAGTTTTTATCGGTAAGACCTTCTTTCATAGATTAGGTGCCATAATTTCAATATTCGGAACTGCAAACCTCTCAGTATTTGAGGTCACTTGGGGTATGGTCTACCAACATACTATTGGGCTTCAAACCTACTGTACAATAATTTTTACACTGGCTGTATGAGGATCCCATGTATAGATGTTCCAGAATGTTGGAATCCTCTCTATGTGCTCCTTAATGATCAGCCCTGCTTCACTCCTCTACCTCCACTGATTCTGCATCATTCACAAATAATTTGTTAGTTAAGTTGGCTGCTAGGATTTGGACTCAAATAAGATGCCACTATGGCTGGCATTCATCATCTCTGGAGTCCCCTATTCATGCAAACCATTTCTGTGCACCTTCTATACTAAAAATAAATAAAATCTTCTCAGCATAGCATAATATGGGCCTCAAATCTACTATAATTAGGTTTCTTTTCTCCTCATTCCAACAACTCTCTGAAAAGTAAGGTGTACCATATAAGCCTTTCCTTCATTATATTCAAGTGCAAAACGTTTTGTCAGTTTCCAACCCTTCCTCCAGATAAGCTTTTAGACTCAATTTGATCTCAGGTGGCAACATTCAAATTTTCAGTTATCTATAGCAAGCTTATCTTTCCACTCACTTTCTCTCTCAAGCATCACGACACAGTGGAAACAGGATTTAAGTGACAGCTTTCCAGATTAGGATTCTTTTGTATGTTAAGTTCACATGTCTTTTACTGTATATCTGTGACACATTGTAGGCAAAACTTTGCAACTGGAAACTGGAAGCCGGGGTTATTTATACTGTGAGTCTTGATTAGGCAAATGCGGAACAGGTGAGTGTGCAGGTAACCTGGGAGTGTCTAGAATTTCGGCACCGGAGCCCTCCGGTGGTGTGTGGTGGTATTGTCAGGAGAGTTTGTGATGCGCATAAGCTCATGCAATGTCCTGAACTGGGAACATTGGACCGAACAGAAACTGCCAACTGTTTAGCTAACAAGCGATAAGCTTGTTTTACTATATATCAAAGGTTGTGTGGCATGATCGGCAATGTAAAATGTTGCTGTGATGCAATTATTTTACAGAAGAGGCAAAAAATGTCACAGTAGTGTATTTTGTTTATCTTTCTAGTGACACGCTGCGCAGCTGGTTTAACAAGCTACATTAATGTTAACATCATTTTCAAGCAACAATGAAATTTTTGCTGCGTGCTGAAATGCCAAAACTGCCGCACAGTTTGTGTCACTTCTTTTATTTTACATAATGTTCCCACAGTGTGGTGAAATTTGTCCAGGAACTCTTATGGTTCATGCTCAGGATGGTTCTTAAAAGGTTCCAGAATCTCAGTGGAAATGCGCCGTTTGTGGCAGAGGAGTTTGTGGCAGAATACCAGCTCATCATTATATTATACTGCACTAAGTGTGCTTGTGCTGTGGGCAAGGAGAAGCTAAGCATCACATCTGCACTGCATGAACGATAACGCACTTTATTTTTATCAAGAAAACTATGTCCATACACACAACGGTGTCAATGAAATATCGGGGGTGGGGACAGCTGAAACTGGCCCAGCTGTAATTACAACACAGCTCAATAAAAACGTGACATGAGACAGTGTGACAGTGAATAAACAGCAGAGGAATGTTTTTGTTCTGGTTATCCATGAGTGTCATTACCATAGAAACACTTTGCTATGCAACTTCAGGCTGCACAATCAGGACATTGTTGTAGATTATGATTTCAAATAAGGTTCACAGTGTAGCCTATAGAAAGTGGAAGTGTGGGATTTGAATGCATCTCCAAGGAATTTGTCACTTTGCTAAAACAAAAATAGAGACGGCGCATGAAACAAGTGCAGGAGGACGCGTGGGCTCGCGTTTTACACTCTCAAAATGAAAAAGGTCCTAAACTGTACATTTCCTTGTCTCTGGGGTGGTACCTTAGTATGTATCTTTCTGCTGGAAACGTGAATATTGTGCACCTTTAAAATGAATTCAAGGTACATAATTGGACAACAGTGGTCCTTAATTATCTTTTAGAGTAAATATTTAAAGGTACACTACATGCACCTTCCCAGGTAAAAGATACACACTAAATGTACTTTTGAAGGTACTACCCCAGCAACAAGTAAAATGTACAGTTAAGCACCTTTTTTTCTGAGAGTGTACACACATCGATTGTTTAAATGGAAGCATTATTGCGTGTGATGGGTCTCTTACTTGCATCAAAACAGCGCTTCAGAAACTTGTCCTGTGTGAATTGGCTCTTAGTCTCGCATTTGCTCATTTGCTCTTGCTCACTTACTCAATATTCACTAGATAGTGCTTACGAGATTCTATTAGCAGATATTGCTCATGGCATGACATTCATCAGCAGGACAGTCATCATCCACACTGTCTTCTAGCAAATTACTTTTACCCGAATGCAAATTGTAGTTATTTTACTTTATTTAACTATAAACCTGGAATGCTAATTGTTACAATTGAATTCTGAATGTTTTCGCACATGGGAGGTTAATTGCTTGTAATCTAGAGTAGCAAAAACAGAGCTAATGATTATTAATATGTTAACTACAGTCAGTGGCCACCCAACCCACTCACTCTCGTCAAACTCATGTGGGCTCACGTTGAGATCTGTGAGGATGAGCAGACTTCCTTTTGCTTTTAACCCATGTCTCTCTCAGTTCTCATATCAGTGAGAATAACTAATGCATCTGTGACTCAGCTTAGCAGTACAAGATTAATCAGCACCTCAAAGGAACGGTTCTGCAGTGCAAGTGTCACATACTTCTCCTGCTGAGCTAAAAGACAAATCAGTCAGAGGGCAATCTGTCACACACTGGATTACTTTTCAAACTCTCACATTACTAAATGCTTGTGCCTTAAAAGAACAGCTCACCATTAAACAGAGGTTATTTGGTGTCAATTCTTTGACAAAGAATTTCACATATCTTAGGATATTTTATCTGCTGGTGGGTTGTTTAACAGTTATTTTTTCAAGTTATCCAGAAATAAATGATTTTTTAAATGATTTATCCAGAAATAATGATTTTTTTAAAATCATTATACATACTTTTTTCTTTTTTTTGTCATTTTGGATATGCTGTTTAACATTTTGTACATTTCCAGCATTAGCAATCTCGAGCCATTGTCAATTTTAATTATAACCGAAATTTTTTAAAAGCTTTGTGATAGGGAGGCAGAAGCTCCATGTCGCTCCATGCCCTCTAAAATGGTCTTAATTGTATAGAGGGATCCAGTTAGGATTAATGTTTTCCTATCAGTTAATGGGTGGATAAAATTCTTCCTGTGTAGGCTTTTTGAGCACGGGGATTAAAAGAAGAAGAGGAAGGTTTTATTTCAGCCAGCAGCTTTTTGCCGGTTGCACTTTGCATAATTTACTTTAATAACAAACTGCTTGGGGACAAATTGTTTAACTGCTTTTAAAAGAAAACAGTTCAGTATGAATTAAATCACAAAGCATTATTAATATATCCATCCATCCATCCATCCATATATATACAGTGGGGTCTAAAAGTCTGAGACTGAAAATCCAGCACCATGTTTCACTGTTGTTTTACACTGTGGTATGAATCGCTCTTCTGTTCGTCTCCTTACATAAACCTTTCTGTTACTGCCATAAATCTTAAACTTGTATTCATCAGTAAACAGGACTGTTTTCCAGTGATCCACTGTGAAATGCTGGTTTGTCTTAGCCCATGCCGAGCATTTGGCCTTGTTTCTCTTCCTGAGAAGTGGTTTAGAGACGCTACTCGTCCTTTGAGACCACGACTAGCTAGCCTTCTTTTGACACTACTTTT
>JAOUQW010000049.1:7634705-7668603 GCA_028565825.1 Olivaichthys viedmensis
CCTTCCCAGGTAAAAGATGCACACTAAAGGTACACTACATGCACCTTCCCAGGTAAAAGATGCACACTAAAGGTACACTACATGCACCTTCCCAGGTAAAAGATGCACACTAAAGGTACAGAAGATGTTCTCGTAAGGGTACCACCCCAGTGACAGGAAAAGGTACAGCTCCATACTTTTTATCTGAGTGTACGGGAAGAAAGCGTCCGACTGAACGCAGGCCTGTGCGGCTCGACCGTCGCCTGCCTTGGCACAATGCATGCCGGTTAAAATGTTGTGTCCGACTTGCGTCTGCGCCACCGGCGCACCATGATGACATGCACCGTAATAATCTCGCACGAGCCAGGCGGCTGCAGTTGCGCTCTCCATCGACCGCGCGAGCTCGGCGTCGGCTCGGTGACGTCAGAGCGTAGTCCTGATTGGCTAGACGCGGCAACAGTGTTGTTTCTTTTTATTCTAAGACTGTCAATGTTGTTATGGCTAATAAATACCTGGCTTTTGTTTTGCGTGTGATAATGTGCGGTCATAATGTTATACCCCATAAAACTAGGCTACAATGTCTTTTCATGTAATCCTAAATCATATGTCGTGTATTTATCCAAATAAAATAGATGGGAAACGCAGAATCAAAATCGTAGGGAATTAAAGAATGGGGCTCCCTTTATATAGACACACATTGTATTTAACACAGCACATGGCCTTTTCAAAATGTGAAGTGTCTTGTGGTTAATATCAAAATTCCAGTGTATGCCCCCCCACTTCACAATACTGACATTTATATTCATGTAGAAGAAAAGGATTGCTCATTTAAAGTGACATTTCTTTCGGTTGATTGCATTCCACTTATTTCGAAATCAATCCGCACTCTTAAATCTATGCACGAAAAGGATAAGGGCTATTGAGTTGTGTTGGTTCTTTGCGCACAAATCTGCCATAGCACATGCTTGCAGCCGGTGGCAGCACACTACGGGAAGAAGCTGTCCGACTTGAGGGCTGTCTTCTCCAGCTCCAACACACAGGCTGTCCTTTATCCCGGCACGAGAATTGCACATAAAAAAAGAAAAGAAAGTTTGTAAACAATAAGCATCCATGACCATGAGTTTATCCTCCTTCTGTATACGGCTGCTCTTTCCCCGTGCAGTCCAGCTGCTGCGCGCGCGCCGCAACATCTGTACGCTGTTTTATTCGTAGCGCTTCCACACCCATAAAGACTTTTTAGAGCAGTTTAACACATTGACGCCATTCCACTTGATTCTATCGGATCACAGGCCAGCCCCTATTTGGGGATGTCTAATAAGCCGTGTAAGTGGCACATCGTGAGGCCAATGAGAGTATGTTAACAGTGCCCAACCCATGGTGCTCTCCCACACACGCCAGGAGAAGTGAGGAACACCGCACTAGTTTGGTTTTGTGACTGTTACCGAGGGATGACAAAACTTTTGAGTTGTGAGGCTTTCCGAAAAATGTGAGAGAACCATGAAGGCAAAGCCGGGATGCATTCGGGATGCTGTAGGGTTGTTTACTGCACTTTGGTTTGTGTTCAGCGTTGAGGCAGTTTTGCTGGTCCACGGTCAGGAAGGTAAGTTCAGTCACCTTATATGATGCTCTAAATACTAATCAATATTTAGTATTTCTAAAGATTTCATTGAGATATTTGTCATCAGTACATTGCGTTGACATAGTTTGAAGAGAAAAGAAGAGCCGAAGGAATGACTGAGATCCAGGAAAGTCTGTTTTTGCAATTGAACTGCCTATACTTTGTTCACATTATGCTTTTCTGTGTCAGAAGTTAGTGCCTTTCTTGCAGTTTAAAAAGTAACCTAGTCTGATGGCTTGGGATAATTAACGAAACATGTCTGTTTTTCCCAAGCGTTTGTAGTGGATGTAGTGGAATGCCTACTAATTGATGCATATGATAAATAAGGTATATTTATGCATTCACTGCATTTATACAGTTATACAGTTTATACAGTGACACTTACTGTAAGTGAACATCACAGTGGGTGGTTCACATACATTTGAGATAAGAAGAACTATAGCGGTCAGTAGGCTATCACAAACACATCAAGGGCCTGTTTCTCAAAAGCATCATTAAGTTAAGATCATATTAACTGATAGAGTGTCCAATGTGATGCTCGCTTTACCATTTTACAACGCTCTTTGTGCTGTGACGCTTTTGGAAAACTCAGTTGCGATCAGAATGGATTGGCTGAGCCTTAGTCTCATCTGTGTTTACCCTTACACACACACACCAGTTTGAATGCTTGGTTTGTCCCAACCGTATTTCCCGACATAAGTGGGGTCAGTGTGAATCACTGTGGCCACGTCCACAGCCTGAGGAGGTGAGGAGTACTGAATAAACACACTCACTTGCCCAGTCCCTGTGGACTGTGTCTACAGAGTGGGAGCAAACCTCTGGATTCCAGCAGCATCATCACAAAGGAAGCTGACTGACGCTAGGGTCATTACTTTACATGAATCATTTGTTTTAACCCACCACAGAGATTTAAGGAGTCATGGGAATTAGGCAAAATAAAGAACAGAAAAGAAGAACTCTCACGGTAGATTTACTGTCATTACATGATGGACAGAAGGGTTTTATGAAGGTGACAGCCTGAACAGCTGAACATCCTGTCAGGCCTGCAGGGACGTGCCCACAGCACTGACGGTGAAAATAAAAATGACATGTTCCCTGATAGTGTGTGGCGCCTTGCTGAAATCTAGAGTTGAGTTCCCTTTTCAGTTAGCCTTTTCCTAATCAACACGAATGTCACAGTCGTTGTTGTGAAGTGATTTCTTTTAATAGTGTGAGATTTATTTATCCTGAGAAATGTGTATACCTGATAAGACACCTACACGTAACCCACTGTAGCTTTCAAACAAACTTGGTTGTCCACAATTATCCATAAGAGATGATGATTGTAATGTAATGTCTATTTCTGCTACATGAAAACTCTGATAAATGTAAATATTTACTGTCTTGGGATGGTTAATAATAAGCCACGCTAAAGGCGAGGTAGCTTCAAAATGGAACACATCCAGACGTGTGTCTGCATGACTGGGGGCCCTGAAAGTGAGTATGGCAGAAAGTTCAAGCCCCAATTGTTCCCAGTTACTGGGTTATAACGGGAATCGCAGTCCTCATAATGAGACTGGCTTGAGGCAAGAGACAGACCATGTAGGAGGAGCATATACAGTATAACTTGAGGAGCGCTTTAAAAACCCACAACAACACAAATCTCTAAAGAGCTTCAAAAAATTCTAAAGATCTACAACAACGGATATAGTCTCCAGCCTCATCTTTCACTCTGGGTGGTGGCGTACATAGCCACTCTGTCGTCCATGGCTACAGCCCATGGCTCTGGTATTTCCAGGGAATCTCAGGGGAGGTGTGTGGGAGAGACAGAGGGGAAGAGGGGAAGCAAACGGATAAGCGGCTAACCAGTTAAGATAGAGTCAATGGTGTGACGTGAAGTCAGAACTGTAACACACAAGCTGACCTCATCATGGACCTTTAGTATGCTGGAAAAGCACTTCTATAGACGTAGCATCCAGGCCCACTGTGTGAGACTCTCAGCCAAACCGTACATTCAGCCCTTTGGCCACAATGAGTCACACTAATAGGCAGCTGAACTTTATCAAATGAGGGTCATTAACAGTCTGACCACAAATGCATGTTTGTTTTCCTGTGCTGATGATGAAGACTTGTTTATAGCAACAAAAGGTTTCTAGATCTAGTGATGGAACACATCAAACATAGAATGTAATGGATCACTGGATCCTAACATGCATAGTCATAAACCCACATGGGAATGTCAGTGTGGGCTGAGAATAAGAATGAAAATTGTAACAGAGGCCTTATTTGAGACTGGGTTAAAATATCATATAGTATATCAATGTAAGAAGCAAGGAAGTCAAATAAGCAAGAAGTACATCATATAAGAAGCAAGGAAGTCCCTGAATTCACTCAAGCTGTACACAACAGTTTACACACACACTCCACAAGAGTTGCTAGAATAGAGAATAGAGTACGATGTCATGCTAATGAACCTGGCTGAACCAGGTTGCTTTCTGGAACTCCTGATTACTTACCTTCACCCTAACCCTGTCATTAACAAAGACTCACTGTAATTACCACTTTAATTGAGATGTAAACTGAAAACCCCCTGGAGTGTGACTAACACTAGGGAGCTTGGCAGACTCAGTCTCCACACAGGACTCAGCTGTTGTGCCCACACCACCCTGCCATCTCCACAGTTCCTATGCCAGCATACCAACGTTATGGGTGAAACATACCACCTGCACATTGCTAACAGTGGGTTATTAACACTGCCACTGCACTAACTCAACCACTTGCTGTTAGTGGCCCTTGTTTTATGAGAGATATGGACAGCAGTGCTTGGAGAAAACATACTAGTGGCATAGTTTTTATCCTGTAAAGAACAAAGATAATTAGGAGATTTTTAATATTTGACATAATTGATATTCGTAGATGTTTAGAGATTAATAATCATTCATATAGAATGCAAGACCGCGACACGTTTGCCCCAAGTTTGGAAAAAGTCTCTTGATTTATAGGAACTATATACTGAAATTAAGCCAATATATATCAAAAGAGGAAAGAAAGAATAAAATAAAAGAGGGGTGAATGTATTTTCTCTGTTCCTTTTCTTAGTTTTGACTCTCGTTTCCACTGCAGGTGATGGGTGTGGGCACACTATCCTGAGTCACACGAGTGGCACTGTGGCCTCGCGGAACTACCCAGGCACCTACCCCAACCACACACAGTGTGTCTGGAGCCTGAAAGTTCCGACAGGATACACACTGCACCTCACCTTCGGGGACTTTGACCTAGAGTGGAGCCGGGACTGCAGAGCTGGCTCTCTTACCATCACTGACAAAAGTAAAGCCATCAACTTGGGTAAGGCATTCATCTTCCCCTTTTATACACACAAACAATCAGAGGAAAGAGTACAGCCACATGCGCAACGAACTGAAGCAAAATGACATGCAAAACCATTAGCAGAACATTATCAACTTCAAAATGGGTTCCACAAATAACCCTTTTGCAGGGGGTCCCTTGTATCTTAGAATTCTTCTGGCCCTTAATACTCTTAACTATAGCTAACTAAGTAGGCCTAAACACAATGAGATAATAGCCTACCTGAATGCCTCAACACCCATCAATCGTGTTTAAAAGATACCCTTACAGCTGCCTTTAATTAACCTACAGTGATCATGCTTGGGCCTGAAAATGGCATACTAATGTGTCATACTCATTTCTTCGGACTTCTGAGGCTTCATCAAGTCTGAAGTGTCAGGTTCTTATCCTGAGGATGCAGGTTGAAAGCTAAAATGCAGTCTATTCACCACAGGCACTGAGGTGCTACTACACTATAGTTACTCCACTTATTATTTTGTTGTTATTAGCAAATTCCAGACGGCCTACCTCACACTGTTCTGCAGCTCCTGCCAAGCCATGTGCCCACACAGGCATGCTGCATACCACTCAGCAGAAGTTACGTGATAGTGCCTCTTTTCACAAACACACACACACACACACACACACACACTGTGTAGGGGCAAGGGATGATATTTAGTGTGATGATTCAAAGGCTCCCCTGGGGCTACTACATCTCTCAGTTGTAGCTGAGGATATGCTTATGCTTTCGCGTGTGAAGCAGTGTGTGCCATTTTTAGCAGCAGGAGAGTATGTGATTGTGCAGGTTAGTAAGCCCTGAGGCGTGTGTGTTTCTGTTTGATTTTTGTACTTAGAAACACAATTTGTTAGCACTATTAGTGTACTGTATGAGTCAGTAATTATGCATGTCTGTCTCTGAAAGTCATTCCCTGCAAACCTCTGTTTTGGGTGTGTATATTTTGCCTGATACACTGGATTAGTTGGATGTGTATTTGCAAGTGTGACCAACAATGGTTGACTGGTTAACAAACAATTCTGAAAATGTTTTTGTGTGTGTGTTGTACAGGACCTCTATGTGGGCATCTGGCTGCCTCAGACAGGAATATGTCAGTGAACAGTAGTGAAGTGACCGTGCACTTCATATCCGGCACTCACCGCTCTGGACGGGGCTTCCTGCTGTCCTACTCAACCAACCAACACCCAGGTACCACACACAGTGTACACTTGCCCACTTGCCTTTTCTGTTAAATTAGATGGTCAAAAAATCTTTCTGCACAAATTATTTTTACTATCTTTGCACATTAATTATAACCAGTTCTAAGGAGGGGATGGGTGGGGCACTGCCCACCCAGATGTTCCTTGTGCCCACCCTATCAAAATGAAGGGAAAAATCCGATTTTATTTAGTTCGTGCGCGTTTCCTGCAGCACTGCACAGTCTGTGGCGCGCGTCTCTATGATATAAACCCTAGGCTTTGTATATTTTTTATTTGGCCTCAATTGTATGCAAGCATGTCCAAGGTTATAAGGAAGCATTTCCTGCACTGCATACAATCTATGTGACTGCTTTGGTGATTGGGGTGTCCTCAGCAGCATGTGAGAGTTCCTTCTCAACACTGTCCCGAGTTCTAACCCTTTTCCGTCGCATTATGCTTCATGAAAGAAAAATGAGCTTAGTCATTTTGGCACATGAAAAATCAATAACCAGCACGCTAGATATGGATGTGTTTGTTAGGGTTTTTGCCCGAAGAAACAGGAGACTGGTGCTGTAAGGTTGGTGGGAGATGTAGAGCCAGCAGGCTATTGTTGTTGTTTTGCAATATGTGTATAGTATTTGAAATGCAATGCTCTGCAAAAATAAGATAAAAAAGAACAAAAAACAAATCAAAATGCAAAAGTCATAAAAAACAATGTAGGAAAGTTCACAGTGAATATGATAAAGATGTCTTTATAAAATATTGGTATTTGCAAGGAAATAGGCTCTGCAAATAATAAGATAAAGAGATGGAATCTTGATATAGAATCAAAAAAGCAAAAAAAGTTATTAAAAAAATGAAATTACTGACAATAAAGATGTCCTCCTAAGAGGGGTGGTAAAACAGCTATATAATATAAAGATTAAAACAGCTCTATAAAAACAATGTAAATTAGTTTTAATGATAACAATAAGGATGTCCTCCCAAGAGAGGAGAGGCACCTGATTCAATAATGTCACACACACACCAGCAGCCCGGGACCACAGTTCCCAGAATCCCACGCGCCGCCCTGCCACATCACTTCCTTGTTCAAGTTCACCGAGCTTCTGATCCGCTGTACCTGTTCCCTATTACACTCACACACACACACCTGAGCGCGATTCCGTTTCCCCTTCAAAAACCCCAGGATTCCTCTCCTCTGTGCTCAGTATTGCTCATGTTACATGACTTACCAAGCGTTTTCCGGACTGCCTTCCTGTGTTTGAACTTGGACTTGATTCTTCGACTTCCGACTCCGCCTGTGCCTTCGACATCCCGTTTGTACATCCCCCGACCTAACGCCTGCCCCCCGACTACGAGTAAGCCCAATCCCCTGGTGCTGTCTGACGTCTGCTTCCTCGCACCACGCTCGCACCTGCATCCGCCCTACCAGCGATCTGACAAATAAGAGCAAGTGCATTGATGCTGCGGTCTTAGCCAGGTCTCCCATAAAGAGATTCTATTCCATACATTTGTTTTTAACTATTCCGCGGACTCGAATGAGGTTTAAAGGTGACCAGGCTTTTTCTGTTGCAGCCCCGAGATTATGGAACAGCTTACACTTTTCTATAAAGGCATCCCCCACAATAGACACTTTCAAATCTAATTAAAAAACTTATTTATTCTCCCAGGTGTTTGAGTCTTTTTAAGGTCTGTAGTGTTAAGTCTTCCTGTTCTGTCCTGTCTTATCATCTGTGGTTTTGCCTTTTATTGTTTTCTTCATTTTTTATTTTTTTCACTTTTATTTGTATTTTATTTTATTTCTGTTTGGAATTACTTGATTTTATTGTGCAGCACTTTGGCTGACACTTATTGTCTTTTAAATGTGCTATATAAATAAAGGGGACTTGACTTGACTTGACTTGAATCAACCTGATTGGAATTATCATGATTAGTAAATCTGGCATATGTCATCTTGTGTTGTGTTTGTTAAGCAATGTATGAAGAACGGGGCCCTGCAGTACTCCTGGATCTCCGCCTTGCAGAAAGAGTGGTCCATCAAAGGACACACATTCGGCAATTTTTGTTATGACTAACCCTCTGTCCCAAAGAAAGATTATGACAGTGACATGACAGTCTTGCTGTTAATGCAGTATATAAGTGAGATATTACTCCATATTGGGAAAACATCTATTGTCTTTCTCCAACAGGGCCCATACATTTAAATCTATCCTTCCCAAATAGATTTAAATGAAATGGTCTGACGAGCCACACATTTGGTATTAGAACAGTTTATGCATATGTTTTGGGAATCACTCAGTCATTTTTGATGGTCGTGTCTAGTCCAATATTGTAGATGTGACATCTTGTGGAATGATCATTCTTCTCATGACTTTATCTGCTTGGTTAAAGCAAGTGACACAGCCATCAGAGCGTAGACAAATATAGTTGCTAATTTAAAAAGACTTTATATGACTGTGTCTACTGAAATGATCAAAATCCTACTATCCAGTGTCACCTAGAAGAGGACGGGTTCCCTTTTGAGTCTGATTCCTCTCAAGGTTTCTTCCTTATGTTAGAGCAAAACCTTGTCGGGAAAACTGTGGTTGTGGTAAATGACGAAGTACAGACCAAATGATAGGCATTCCATAGTGAATAACAGCGCTTCACAGAAAAATCTAAGAAAAAAGCTAAATTATTTCTTTAAATGCCAAAATTGGTATACACTGATTAATTGTTTTTTCCTTATTTCTGTCACATCCAGTCCATTAACCCTTGTGTAGTCTTAACATTCTGTATACTTCCCTTGTCCTGAGGGTCAAAAATTACCCTAAGACAATCTTTATACACTGGTGGTATACAGCTTTCATGGAAATATAAACAATAAGGTTTATAATATATAAAAATGTTTAACTTTTTTTAATGTTAGGGTCACTCTAGGAAAAGTCACCAAATTTCAAGTATCATTTAGGGTTTTTTCTCTGCTGTTAAACATAGTGGCGGGTCATTTTTGACCCTGAAGACAACACAAGGGTTAAAAATTCAATTAACTTTAGTTGTAGTACTTAGCTTCTGTATTTGTATTCAGAAATAGTTTTTTCCTCTTCACATCTGGAACCACAAACTCCCCAGAAACCAGTTAGTAGCTATACCCCTGTGAGCGAGCTGTCAGGTTGAATAATAAGAGCTGTGTGCGCTGGCGTATGGAGTCCCATGCTCCATCAGAATGAGTAGGCTGAGGACTATTAAACCCTCAGAGTGACAGCATTGAGAAAGAGGAATGTGACAGGCAGAAAAAAAACAACACACAATCCATCCTTGCCAAGCTACCAGCGGTCTATCACATAAGCCAAAAGCATCAGACAAAAAGCTGCACAGGAATGATGGTGGTTGTTTTTGAAAGTCCACCCTAATTGTCAGTTTTAGTTTTCCTCTGTCCAGTGTGCTATTGAGATATTTCTGCACAGCTTGGTTAGTGAAAGCTGAGTGAAAGTGTGTGTTTCCACTGAAGAGTGATTTTGTTTTGGTGAGGTACAAATGATCATGGATGCTGTCCTAGTGCCTTTAGTTCAGCACAATGTGTGGGTAGCTTTTTTGTTTATCTGCTTGTGTGTCTGGCTTGCCAGCAGACCTTTGGAACAGATGATATTTTCTCTAATAAAGCATGAAGCTTTGCTTCCAGTGTGTTATCCCTCACAGTTCCTGAGTCAAGTGTTGTTGTTTTTTACTTAACTTGTCTTGAATTATTCATATTCAATCTGAGCGAAGTGAAGACAAAATTTAAGATCCCTGCATTTCATAGATATGCTTCTCAGTGGGTTGTTAAAACCTGATGTAAACATCTTATTTGGTGCATTTTATTTTTTATAACTTCTTATTAGTACCCACATACTGACAATACTGTATTCAATGTTATCATTGCTATTCTGCTGTAGACATGGAAAAACCTCCAACAGTAGCATTTTTTGTAATATAAATATATACTGTATAAGGTGTACAGGGCATAAGGTACCTGCTCAAAAACTATATAGAATATATACAGTATATGCACTTAAGTCTGCACTGGTGTTTTCCTTTGAGCTGTAGTGTGAGGAGAATGCCTTATAAAAAGATGAGTTATCAGTAGGTAAGTTAAACCTCCACTGCCCAGCAGGTGTGGACACAACCAAGGACCCGTGTCAGAAGGTGAAATGCAGCCGGCACAAAGTGTGTGTGGCAGAGAGTTACCAGAGACCCATGTGCATCAACCGCAAGAAACTGGAACACAGGCAAGTCACATGGCACATGCATGCTAGCCTACTGAAAACACCAAAACGCAACATTAGTGATGTGTTACACATTTACACATACACACACACACACGCAAATATACATACCTGTATATCGTCACTGTCCAATGAAAAATGTATCTGTCCAATGTATCTCCAAAATTCCAATTTTTCAGGAACACGAAAAAACACTTTTTCATATCATTAATCATACACAATAAATCCAAAATTGATAGTGTGATTTGTCAGCTTTTCGTTGTTCATTTAGATGTTAACTGCTGTGGGTAGGTAAAGGTTTTTGCCCACATTTCATATATGATAAAAAGTAAAAAACGCAAAAGGTGGAGATACATGTTTTATGTTTTTCTTTGGACAGCGACGATATGTATATAATATGTATTGTTTTATGTAATCATGAGGCTGAAATCAAAATTATGGCTGCCATTATGCTGTTGTTGTGTTGTTGTTGTTGTTGTTGGTTTGGGGATTGTTATAGGGGAGTTAATTAAAGTGTGTGTGTCTGTGTTGTTGTTGTCCGTGTCAGCATGGGTTAAGCCAGCGCAATGGGAGCTTGGTGGGCATGGCTAACCCCTGCCGGTTTTTCCCATGCTGAGTCAATTTTATGGCTTACCACCAGGCATCGGTCTGTGCTGTAAGAGTGTGTTTGCCAAATAAAGAGTGATTTCCTGAGTTTGAAATGCTTCCTGGGCACACTTCTTCTTCGCCGACGCTACAATATAAAGCAATACAAGCCACTGCTGTGCTGCAGAAACCTTATATCTTATCAATCTTATAAATACCTTATTAATAGAACTTTGGTCAGTGTGTGTCCAGGGTTTGTGTCACATTTGTGGTTTAGACAATTTTGGCCATAATGACTTCTGTCATACATTTTCTATTTTTATCACAGGGTTTGAAATTAATGCAGAATACGAGCGAGTTTCTATCTCCAATGAATCCGGATGTTTGCGTCGCATGTGATATGTTCACATTATTGGAGCATGAATTTATTTATAGAACACTACAATCATGATATTGTGGCATAAGTTAATATAAAGTGAGGCTTTACACCGGCTGTAGCTGTCATGGTCAATTTAAACAGCTTGCAGGACCCCGCTCTTTTTTTGATTACCTTTATTTACTTTTTCTTTCTAATGAGCTCCCAATAAAGACAAATAGATAAAGTAAAAGCAACTACATGTTTTAGAAACTCTTCTAGAGCATCCATCATGTTGTGATTCCCGGAAATATTTTCTCTTAAATTCGACTAAATATGGCGAGTAGGAACGGCCAAAAAAATGCATTTATTTTTTTTCTTTTCAACGCAAGAGGCGACATCTGCCTGTAAAATGTCTATCTGAGATGTCTATCCGGACGGGACTAAAATTATCAGACCACCATTGAGTTTGTTGAAAAACAGTAGGTAATTTGGACTGAAATACTAAAACAAACGAAAATTTTTATCATAGAGTATTACCCCACCTCCCCAAGTAAATCTAATCCTGTCTGAATAGGGCTTTAGTCTGGTTCTAGTTCAGAGTGCCTTGTGTATAGCTAACTCTGGTTTTGACCCTGGCCTGTCTGAATGAGTTTTTAATTATGGATTACCCCTTAGTGGTTTTGTCTGCATTTGTTTTGAGCCCAGATGTGAATTTTCTCCTGCAACTGCACGTAACAACCATATATACAAAATAGACAAGTCAAGTTTTTTATTGTAATGTCATTCATATACACATACTGTAAGGGTTGCTGGGGGGCATGGGTGACTTGTGCAGTCGAGATAAGGCATCTGCCTTTGTGTTCTTGGATCCGGGACGATAAGTTTAAGTGAATTAGAATCGGGCAAAAAAGAGGGCCCATCTGGCTTGATGGGAGTTCAGTTTCTTAGCAGTTTTTAGGTACTCTAGGTTTCAATGGTCGGTGAGGACGTGAAACGGATGTTGTGCTCCCTCAAGTCAGTATCACCACTCCTCAAAGGCCAGCTTAATAGCCAGGAGTTCTTTATTGCAGACATCGTAATTTCTCTCGATGGGTGAAAGCTTTCTTGAAAAGAACGCACATGGGTGTAGTTTGGGTGGTGATCCCTTTCTTTGTGAGAGGATGGCCCCAACCCCCATATCTGAGGCGTCGACCTCCATTATGTTTGCCTCTAAACTTAATGAGTTGAGTGAGGGGTGCAGCAACTCCACTGAATTCCCGGATAAAGTGACGGTAGAAATTGGCAAACCCTAGGAAGTGTTGCAAGTCCTTTAATGTGGTAAGTTGTGGCCATTGGGGTACCACTTTCACCTTGTCATCACTCATCTGGACTCCCTTCTCCGACAGTATGTACCCCAGGAAAGAGACCTCTGAATGACGAAATTCATATTTTTCCGCCTTGACATACAGCCGATGCGCGAACAGGCGTTGGAGAACCGTACGTACCAGACGGACATGCTCATCCATAGACCCGGAATATACCAGGATATCATCAATGTAAGCGACTACCCCATGACAGGTCTCGTATAACCTCATTTACGTAGGCCTGGAACACTGAGGGGGCATTGGCTAGTCCGTAAGGCATCACAAGGTACTCGTAGTGCCCCCTAGTGGTGATGAAGGCGGTTTTCCACTTGTCGCCTGCTCAGATGCGGATCAAGTTGTACGTACTCCGTAAATCCAGTTTGGTGAAAATCCGAGCCCCTCTGAGTTGTTCGATAGTAGCAGGGATGAGAGGTAGTGGGTATCGATATTTCACGGTGATCTCATTTAATCCTTGATAGTCTATGAAGGGTCTGAGACCACTGTCCTTTTGTTCCACAAAAAAAACCCTCGCTGCTGGGGGACATGGAGGGACGAATGTAGCCATGATGAAGTACCTCCTCTACGTACTCGCCCATGGCCTTATGTTCCAGTTCGGACAGAGGGTATACTCGACTGTGTAGGGGCATGGAACCTGGGAGAATCTCTACTATCACAGTCCCCTGCGTGATGTTGTGGCAACTGTGTGGCCCTTAGTTTGCTGAAGACTTCTGCTAGGTCTTTATACTGTACAGGAAATATCTTCTTTGTGAGAGGAATCCGGGCTTTCAATTTGTGTGGCCCAACACGGGAGAGTTAGACATTGGGCGTGACACTCCGAACTCCACTGTACTAGCCCCCCCTTTCTCCATGAGATGATGGGATCATGTTGGGCTAACCAGGGGTAGCCAAGGACGATATTGTTTTCTGGTGAGGTGATGATGAACAGGGCCAGTAGTCCGTCTCAGCACTTTCCCTTGTCCAATGGGATGTCCATCTAGGGCTTGGACTTGTAGTGGTGGATGGATGGGCTCAGTAGGGATCTGGAGGTCGGTGACTAACTGGTTGCTGAAGAAATTGCCAGCGGCTCCAGAATCAATCAGTGTTGAAACACAAAATTCAGAATCAGCCCAAGACAGGACCACTGACAGTATGAGGGAACGGTTCTCCATGGGAGGACACATTGTGGTACTCACCATTGATGCCCCAGCAGGGCTGGAGAGTGCTGGTGCTGCGGTCGAGTTGAACACTTGTCATTTGTCTCGAAGCAGGTTATTTCAGAGAAATGGAGAGTTGGATATACTGCTCGAGGGAGAGTGTTTCCCCACGGCACGCCATCTCTGTTTGCAGTTCCGCCGAAAGCCCTCGTCGGTACATAGTGAGTAATGCTGGCTCACTCCACTCGCTGCCAGCGGCGATGGTGCAAAATTCAATGGCGTACTCGGATGCGGGGCGTTTTGCCTGTCGGATTTCACAAAGCACTGAGCCGGGGTCTCTACCGGCTGCTGGGTGATGAAACACAGCCTTGAACTGAGCTAGAAATTGGCTCTCGGAGGCTAGCACGCTACTCTCTTGAGCCCATAGAGCCGTGGCCAACTCCTTCGCTTTGCCAGTAAGGAGAGAAATCACGAAGTGAATTTTATCAGTTTCGGCTTCGAATTGTTCGGGGTGGTGTTAGATATACAGAGAGCATTGCATGAGAAAGCCCTGACACTGATTAGTGGAGCCATCATAGGGCTCTGACATGGCTACGAATGAAGCTACAGATGCATGGCTAGTGGAGCTAGCGGTGCTAGCGGTAGCTTAAGAAGCTTGAGAGAGTACCTGGTTGCTGGGGCCGGGTGCAGCTGAGGCTTGAGCTAGCCCGTCTACTAACTGGAACAGTTCCTCCAAACGTTGTTCCTGACGGGCCATGCAGGAGTCAAACTCTGCTGGATCCATAGTGGCGAAGTATTCTGTAAGGTCAGACTCACACAAACACAGGAGCGGAGTATTATTGTAAAGTACAATCCAATAGCAGTGGTCAACAAAACAGGCAAGGGGTCGAGAAAACCAGGTAATCAGACAATCGGCAAACAAAACAATGGTGGCAGGCAAAAATCGTAAACAAAGAGACAGGCAATAGGTTCGATAACCGGATAATCCACTCAGGAGATAAACGCTCAGTAATGTCATCGAAAGATAGGCAAGAGAGTCCAGGTAGGTGTGTGTATAAATAATGAAAGGTGATGATGATGGAATATGGAACAGGTGAGTGAACTGGAAGTGTTAGAATTTGGGTGACGGGGCCTTCTGGCGGTGTGGGGTGGTATTACTTGGGAGGTTGTCAGTGGAGACCATAACACATACTGTATACTGTGGGATGAAATATTGTTCCTCAAGGACTGTTGTGCAGCACAAAAGACAAAACAGCAGCACTGTTCACAGCACTGCATAAAGTGCAAGTAGTGCAAGAAGCAAAAGAGAAGAGCAATGTATAAAACACGATGATGAACTAGGTGGCATAATTATGCTGGCATAACTACTACCTTTGTAAATGACCTGAGATCTCATGTATGTGTAAATTAGTACACAAAGAACAAGCTGGAGACCTGGACTTGGACAGTTATGCTGTTTTAACTTCCCCTGAACAAAGACCTTACCCCATACAATGTTTCCCTGGTTTGTAAATTTAGGTATGTAACAATTGGCACAACAACAGTTCTAAAAGTCTGAGTTTCTTTATAGTGCATTAGTGTATGTGTGGGTGTTTTCTTTTTGTGAATGTCTGCTAAATGCTGTAAATGTAAATGTCCATGTGTGTCCATATGTGAATGATGAATACACTGTGTGTGTATGTGTGTTTGAGTGTAGTTAAGGTTTGAGTTTGCCACATTTATCTGGTGCACAGAGGAACACCCTTAAAAGGCTATAACGAAATCGCCAAAACTAATGGCCCAAAACATCATTTGCCTGTAGAGTCTATATCTGTAGCAACGGACATTTATTTCTCCCCCATGACTGTGAATGTGTGCACGAACGTAAGCAAGGAAGAGTGAAAGAGAGAAAGAGAGATGAGAAAATGATATTGTTTGGTTCTTTCTCTCAGGACCATTAGCTGCTGATGGAGTCTGAAACAGCCTGATCACATTATGGGTCATTTTTGTAGCTATAAGCTGTTGAACAAGGAATTAAATGTTATCACAATCATTTCTTGCCTTTAGTATATTTTTTTATTTTGGCTATCAGTGCTAATAGGATAATGATCTAACAAGTACAATTTATCTAGATTTACAATTTCCTCTGGATAGGTCAATATCATAAAAAATATAATGATAAAAAGATAAATGCAGTGATTATAATCTGCATACTGTATGTTGGACTGATATTCATGTCAGTATTTATGTTCAGGATGTACCACTGATTTTTTATCAGGCAGCCTGACCTGAAGCCTTCCGTTACCAGCTGTAAACCCTGTCCCCTGTCTGCCACAAACCCTGTGTGTGGATCTGATGGACATAACTATGCTTCACAGGTACACACCCAAATACACACCCTAAACACACAAATACACACGCACTCATAATGGTACATTAACACTGCTGATCCCCCCATCCTGCTCAACTGGGAACCAAATCAAATATTTATATGGGTGATTACAATTGAGAGAGTGAGAGAGGAGTGGAGGGGGAAAAGACTCAGAGAGAAAAGAGAGAGAGAGGAATCAGAAGGAGGGAGGGGGGTGGAAGGGATGACGTGAGCATTTTTCTTTATCCCTTTTGTGCACAAGGTCAAAATTAAAAACAATACATAAATCAATAAATCCAGAAGCAGGCGAGTGATCCGCCACTCAAATCATTGAAGGCCATTAATCAAACTGCTGCTTTCAGCTACAGCAACTCTCACACACACGCGCACACACAAATGGACACTCTTTCTCTGATATAGAAACCCACTGCAATCTACACCTGCACCATAAAATATATACACAAAAAGACATTTTGTACTAACACTAGCCCTTGTGTGTGTGTGTGTGTGTGCGTATGTGTGTGTCCATACAAAATGCAATATATTAAACAAATATTACAATATACACTATTTCTATTTAGATTTAGGAATTTAATGACAACATATTACAGTATATTCCATTTCCATATAGGTGTGTGTGTGTGTGTGTGTAAAAGATAGTGGGAAAAAACATTTATAAATGATTTAACATAATTTATTTATGTCTCTCTCTCTCTCTCTCTCTCTCTCTCTCTCTAGTGTAAGTTGGAGCAGCAGTTGTGTTTAAGTGGTAAGGCGCTAAGCGTTAAGTGTGCAGGGCCCTGTCCATGTGTTAGTGAGCCTGTACCAAGACCTGAGACAGAGACAGCACCTGCTCCCAAACCAGGTAAACTTACCCCCTCTACATACACACACACACACGCACACACACGCACACACACTCCTCTATTAATGCTACACACTTTATACTAAAACAACACCAAATATCATGCTGTATGTTTAGTTTCTGTATGTTCCCATTACTAAGTCTTCTTCACTCTTGGTATTCCAACTAACGAGTCCTTGAACGCTTAAAAGCCAGTAGACGATGTTAAAATATTGGAGGATTTTTTTTTTTGGAACATGTTTTATATTGTTTGTGTTTCCCACCTCGGCCTGAAACAATCTACATTCACATTTACATTTCCAGCATTTAGCAGGTGCTCTTATCCAGAGCGACTTACAGAAGTGCTTTGTATTCTCCATCAAAAAAACATATTCTCACGCTAGTACAAATAAGCCATAGTCTAGGAATACTGTAAATCTAAAACCCTGTTAGAGAGGAGTAAGAGAGTTATTACAGCAGAGAATAAGTACAAGTAGGGATTTTTTTGGGGTTATTTAGTGATCATTTAAATGTTTAGTGAAGAGGTGGGTCTTCAGTCTTCGTTTGAAGACAGCTAGTGACTCAGGGGAAGTTCATTCCACCACCTGGGTGCTAGAATAGAGAAGAGTCTTGATGCGTGTCTCCCTTGTGTCTTGCGGGATGGTGGGTCAAGTCGAGTTGCGCTTGTGGCATGAAGGGAACATGGTACAGAGCGGGGTTTGATCAGTGTCTTCAGGTAGGTGGGGGCTGGTCCATTTTGGGCTTTGTAAGCCGGCATCAGTGTTTTAAATCTAATGCGGGCAGCTACAGGAAGCCAGTGGAGAGAGCGCAGCAATGGGGTGATGTGGGAGAACTTGGGAAGATTGAAAACAAGGCGTGCAGCTGCATTCTGGATCAGTTGCAGGGGCCTGATGGCCCACTGAGGAAGTCCTATCAGAAGCGAGTTGCAGTAGTCTAATCTCGAGATGACAAGGGACTGAACAAGCACCTGAGTGGTCTCCATGGAGAGAAAAGGTCGGATCCTCCTGATAGGAGAAACCTACATGACCGAGTTAGGTTAGCAATATGAGCTGAGAAGGATAGCTGGTTGTCCAGAACCACCCCAAGGTTTCGAGCGTTGTCAGATGTTGTGATCATGGAATTTTCCAAGCAAATGGCAAGATCTTGATGTGGGGATGCATCTCCAGGGTAATACAGCAGCTCAGTCTCACTGGGATTTAATTTCAGACATGCCGAGATACGAGCTGAAACATAAGTATCTAAGGGAGGAAAGGAGAAGATGAGTTGGGTGTTATCAGCATAGTCATGTGAGGATATGTGTGTATAGAGGGAAAATGTAAGGGGACCAAGCACTGACTCTTGTAGGACTCCAGTGAAGAGTCTGCATGGAGCAGATGTCGATCCCCTCCAAGTAACCTCATATGACCGTCCTTCCAAGTAGGAAGAAAACCATCGCCATGCTGGGCCACTAATTCTAAGGCTTGTGAGGATGGACAGGAGGGTCGTGTGATTGACCGTGTCAAAGGCTGCTGAGAGATCAAGAAGGATCAGGACAGATGATAGTTTGGCTGATCTAGTGGGGTGAAGCTTCTCAGTAACCGCCACAAAGGCAGTGTCTGTTGAGTGCACCGCTTTGAAGCCAGACTGGTTAGGGTCCTGAAGGTTATTCTGGGTAAGAAAGAGAGACGAATGATTGTAAACAGCAGGTTCAAGAATTTTAGAGAGAAAGGAGAGAAGTGATACCGGTCGGTAGTTGTTGATGTCTGTGGTGTCTAATGTGGGCTTTTTCAGAATGGGTATAACCCTTGCCGTCTTGAAGGCAGTCGGTACGTGACCAGATGTTATGGTGCAATTCATGTTGGAAGGGATAAAGGGGAGGAGGTCTTGAGAGATAGTCTGGAGCATTGTGCATAGGATGGGATCCAGTGAACAAGTGGTGGGATTGCTGGACAAGAGAAGCTGCAGAATCTCCTCTATAGAAAGAGAATGCAGTTTAGCAACTGGTGAATCTTGTTTATCTTCTCTTCAAAGATGGTGGCAAAGCCCTCAGCAGTTAGGGAGGGGGGTGGAGGAGGAGGGGAAGGGTTGAGAAGTGAAGAAAAAATGTTATGGAGCTTGCGTGGATCAGATGCAGATGCTTCTAGCTTTGCCTTGTAGAAGGATGTTTTGGCAGCAGTCACATCAGAGGAGAACTTCACTGCTCATGTTATCTATTACATTATGTTTTCCATTATAGGTCTCTGTTATATAATGTTCTCTATTACATTATGTATTCCATTATAGGTCTCTGTTATACAATGTTCTCCATTATATCATGTTCTCCATTATAGGCCTCCGTTATACAATGTTCTCCATTATAGTGCTATTTGGATATGCTCCTTAGCTTATTTGTGGAACAGACTATTTTAAAATTCATTGAACTAGAACTCAACATGCACATAGACTTTCAGAATCTTCTCGTCTTCAGCCAAAGTCACACCAGAGAACAGATGGTGGTATAAGGTGTGTAAAGAGCAGTCTGTTTTCTGTCATGCTATAGTGACAGAACACACTATAGGTGGCAGAGGCAGCAGCAGCATTTTACAGTTAGACACAACGCTCAGGTTGCAGACTACACAGTATAATCACTAGTGTTGACTTGTATTTTTCAGTGTCCATTGTTGCCTATCTTACATCTGCATGGTGCAAAATTAATTTAATTCAACACTGTGATTTTAGATGCTGTAGATATTAGACTTTCAAATGTTTTAGAAATCATGTTTATTTGCTGCAGTTTCTCTTCTATTCTAAAAGTTAAACACATAAATGGGGTAAAGTTGATAAACTGAACAGTGAATTTGGGGTTAATCTTCACTTTCTCCGACCCAGAGAAAGTGAGAAGCTGCGCAGTAGATGCACTGTGTACAGTAATATTCTGATTTTTGACCTGAATGACCTGAATCGTCTTTGGTCAGATCAATATTGACCTCTTTCAATGATTATCTAATAGTGGTTGTTACTTGAAGCAGTCTGCCTCTGTAACTAAAGTATCTACTGTAATTACGATAATAAACTCTTTAGAAAGGGCATCTATCAAAGATGTCCTGCTATTTATTATTTATTGTTCCTCATATGGTAAAATGTCAATAGAACAAATTGGCTTTTTAGTTATTTATAGGGTCACTTAATCATAATCGTGACACAATATTTTAATTCTATCCATATTTGAGATTTACACATCAAGTTGCTTTGCACATATCGGGAGTGCTTTATGTCAAACCAACAAATTTACAATTAGTTTAAAGCATGTGTGCACCTGCAGAGGAGGCGGTTATGTAGAGATGCTTTTCATTGATAATGCTTGGTAAAGAAGCAACAAACACTACAACCAGATCTGTGGACAGCAATAACCAGTAAAAGATGCCCGAAGTAAATTTGAGTTTACAGTCGTAGGTGATTCTTTGAAAATGTAATTGTTACGTTGTTTTAATTAGGCTTTTACATTAGTAGGCTTGCTAGCTGGTTCATATGGGTTCTTCCTACACAACTAGATTTTTGCACCCCATCCCACCATCGTTTCAACCCACCATCCCCCTTGAAATTTCTCTACAATTCGACCCCGGACCATATCCCTAACTGTATCAATAAAAATAAAAAAATGTCAATCTTAATTTTATTTAGATAATAATATGAGCATTTGTAAACAGCAGCATACAGCATACAATTAGTCTGAACCTATAAAGCCAGCATTTCTCCTATTAAAGCGAATCCCTATACAGTATGTCCTACATACATTTGTATGTATGTAAGGGAAGACAATTCTGACAATACAGCTGTGAAATGGTATGTTGGTCCACAATTGTACTGTGTCAATGATGTTCCCTTATTACCTCTGTTTTCTTTCACCTGTCTGTCTTTTTCTGTTTTCTTTCTAAACTTTGTCCAGAACAGGATGGGTTCCCTTTTGAGTCTGGTTCCTCTCAAGGTTTCTTCCTCATGTTGTCTCAGGGAGTTTTTTCCTTGGCACTGTCGCCTCTGGCTTGCTCATTAGGGATCTAGATCTGGATTTCTGTGTAGCTGCTTTGTGACAATGCCTATTGTTAAAAGCGCTATACATATTCAAAAGTGTATTATAGGTCAAATACTTTCTCTCTCTCTCTCTCTCTCTCTCTCTCTCTCTCTCTCTCTCTCTCTCTCTCTCTCTCTTTAGAAAGTTGCACAGGTCAGGACTTGGCGGATTTGGGGGACAGACTCAGGGATTGGTTCCAGCTTCTCCATGGCAATGCTAAAATGAACAGCTCTGGTAGACAGGGATCAGGAACAGCTTCAGGTTAACAACAGCACACACTCTATTTCTCAATGACACACACACATACACACACTAAGTTATTGTACACACATTCCCTAAGTGATCTCCCCCTGCTCTTGCTGCAGTGTTTGAGAGGAACCTGGTGGCAGGCTGTAAGGACTCGATTGGCTGGATGTTCTCTAAGCTGGACACCAGTAATGACCTGTACCTGGACCACTCTGAACTGGCTGCTATAAACCTGGAGAAGTACGAAGTGTGTATCAGACCGTTCTTCAACTCCTGCGACTCATACCGTGATGGCAAAGTCTCTACAGCTGAGTGGTGTCTCTGCTTCTGGAGGGAGAGTGAGTTTATTCAGCATCTCGCTTTATCTGCTTAAAGGAGGGGTTATAATCTCCTCTCTCCTCCTTCTTTTTCTATGTTTTAAATATGCTTTTATTATGATGTTGTGGTGTTATGCAAAGATTTTTCTGGCAATTTAGAGACATTTTGATTATGCACCATTTAAGATGAGTTCTGTCCTTTAGAGCCCCCTTGCCTGGCTGAGATTGAGAGGCTCCAAGTGAAGGAAGTAGCCAAGAAGAAACCAGGTTATAAGCATGTGCATGTGTGTGTATGTGTGTATTGTGCAATTGTATAATTTCTGGCCTGAAGCAACAGAAGGCACAGTACTGGCACATTACTGCTAATTCCTCTCATCTTAACATTTCCCAAATACATTTTGTGTGTGTTTGTACATGTGTGCATGTGTAGGTGTGTGCAATGCCTCAATGCTGGTCTACCATTTGATTCCCATATCTAAACACTGCATATTTAATATAAATGCATATAATTTAAGAAACTTCCTGTCTTTACCAGAAAAAGAAAGTCAGAGCATATTACCCCAATTTATTTTCAATCTACATTGGCTGCCTTTAGGTTCTGCATTGACTATAAAGTCCTGCTTATGATATTTAAAGCTTCAAATGGTTTATCTCCGGCGTATCTTGCTGATCTCCTGAAACAGTATAGCCCATCTCGAGCACTTCGCTCAGCTGAGGCAGGCCTACTGTTAATCCCTAGGATCATTAGCAGCTCAGCTGGAAGAAGATGCTTTTCTTACATCACCCATAAACTCTGGAATAGTGCTCCAGAGAACATTAAAAATGACACATAGCTCAATAGGTGTTTTTAAATCCAGATGAAAAAAGTAGTATGTTTAACCTGACCTACTTGTAGTTATTGGGTCTTATATCTTTCATTATTTGTAGTAACTTTTATAGATTTATAAGTAAATTCATTAATGATTGTAGATTCGTTCATTAACCCATTTAATGCCACATTTTTCCCAGATATGTAAGTAAATGAATTTTACTCCTTGGGCAGCCGTATGGCACAAAGTGTATGTCTTTTCAAAAAGCGTCTCTTATATGTAAATCACTTTGAGATTTTGGACTCAAAATGAATAAATTAAGATTGTTATTATTATTATTATTATTATTATTATTCACAGCTAGCAAAATGATGCTTCAGTTTTTTTTATATATATATATATAAGTTGAAGCATAAGGACAGAGAAATACTCTCACACTATTGTCTCTCCCTTGGTCTCCCTTTCATGCTGTCTCTTTTTCGTGCTGTCATATGATCCCCCACTCTCATTCTGTCTCAGTGTATAAGACACCTGCATTGAGCTGTAATGTAGAGTGACTGTTGGATGACAGATGCCCCACCAGGAGACACAAACAGGCAACCAGTCACAGTGCTGTCACTGGTTTGTTAACAGTGTCCGTCATTGTACAGAAAATGAAGAAGTGACGTCTCTCCCTACATAAATTCTATTCTATTCATATGTGGAGGAAAACCCACCAGAATTGAAATCACATTTTTGCCTTATTGCAGTTACTTTATTTTTCCTTCATATGTCTGCCTCCAAAGAGAAGAGAACAGTTTTTGTGCTAAAGGACACAGTGTCAGTAGCAGCCTGCTATCAGCTGGGATCAAACCCACATCCTTTTGGTTAATGGAAGAGTCCTCTGGCTGCAGACCATTGACAGGAAATAGCTAGAAGAGTCTTTTCTGCTGATAAGCTTTCTTATCTCTTTATATTCTTTCTTATCTCATATCTCTAAAAATGCCATTCAGGCATCCCGTCTTTCTCTGAAATCACTGTTCAACAACAATCAACAATACAGAATTCTGTATAAACAACTTGCGCATTTGCAGATCTGACTTCACTGTGCAACAACAATACAGAGGAAATCAATATTTAACAATACGCTGTGTGTGTAGGTATGTACATCCCAAGCTGTGATGAGGATGGCTACTACAGGAAGCTACAATGTGACCAGAGCAGAGCAGAATGCTGGTGTGTTGACTTACATGGCACTGAGGTCACTAGGTCACGTGTTCATGGCAAGCCTGATTGTGGTGAGTGAATTAAAGTGTTGCTTTGTGATAAGGCATTTGGCAATGGGTTATTTTCAATTATAATGGTACAGATAAAGTAATGCTGAGAAGTGAAGGGCTAGTTTTACTAATATTTTGCAATTATTTATATTTTAAGCTCTATTTTCATTCAGGCACAAGCGTAATTTGCCGGTATGACGCCGACGTATTGCTAAGCTGATTTTCCCCCATTTGTGCTCAGTTGCCATTTTCAGGGTCAGATTAGCGGTGCAACAGGGGGTGTGGCATTTGAAATCTACGCCGATGGTCACGAAAAATACCTGGAATATATAATGCTGCAATCTTACGCCTGATTTTTGCACTTACGAGATGATCACAAAGATTTATGTGTGAAAATTATTCCTGAGACTGTGTCTCAAGAATATGAGTGTGTAATGTAAGTATTTGAGGAAATACTGTCTATGAGGCCACTGTCTCTCACCGGGTAAGTGTGCAGTTCAAACTCCAAAGTACTGGGTAATTATTTTGAGTAAAAAGGTGGTGAGGTGGTACGGTGGCGCAGCAGGTTGTGTTGCTGCCTCACAGTTCCAGAGTCCAGGGTTCAATCTTGAGCTCGGGTTACTGTCTATGCAGAGTTTCACATATTTACTCCAGGTACTCTGCTTTCCTCACATCTCCCAAAAACATGCCAATAGGTGAATTGGCTACTCTGATTTGCCCCTAAGTGTGAATGAGTGTGAATGAGTGTGAGCGTGTGTGATGCCCTGCAATGGATCGGTATCCCGTCCAGGATGTATTCTTGCTTGGCGTCAAGTGTTCCCGGGACAGTTAACTCAAAATAATTGAGTAATACTTTCGAGTTTGTACCACACACTTACCTAGCTAATACCCAGAACTTAGGGGACTGTAAAAGAAAGTGTTACCAAACTAGTATACTTTACAGACATAATATTGGATCATATACAGTTTGTTAATGTTTGGGCCATGTAACTCTATACTTTCTATGTCCCTCTCTCTGGTGCAGATGAGTTAGTGGGCTACTCTGGAGACTTTGGTAGTGGCGTGGGATGGGAGGACGAAGAAGAGAAAGAGACAGAGGAGAATGCAGAGGAAGCTGAAGAGGAAGAGGAGCCAGAGCCAGAAGAGACTGATGACGGAGGATACATCTGGTAGAAGTTGTCCGTCATTGTGCCTACGTTCCTCAAAGCCCATTTGTTATCGGTCTTAATTCATTTAAATAGCATATTGCTTAATGGAAGCTTCTGGAAAGGCTAAATGGGCAATTTTTTTTCCACATATTGAATATGGATTTAATCTTTTCTTTGAAGTCTTTGTAGTAAAAAAATTCACATGCTGTTGCTTTCTCAAAACATACAAATCTGATCATGTGCACAAAAAATAATTAATGCTCAATTCTGAATTTCAGTCACCTTTAAACATTAAGTCCTGCTGCTTATCTTAGCTTATGGTCACATAATTTGCTGAGTATAATGTGTTAATCGTTCAATCAAATCCAAAAACACACATTTTGTGAATGGGACTTTACACTGCTGTTAAAAAGCAGAACTGGAGAACTTACTTACTGCATGTGTAACCTACTGAAGAGCTTGAAGATTAGTGCAGTAACGCTGATAGAGGGGAATTAAAAAAAAACATGGATGAGTTTTATCCCAATTGCTGTACATGACATATTTGCTTGTATAATATCTACACTGAAAGGGGCTCTGCTGTGCTGAGGAACAACCACTAGTCTAAGTGACTTACCAGTAACTTTTAATTTATTCAATTAATGAAATTATCTTTCCATAGTAGACAAGCATTAACACGTAGTTTCGTAGATTTAACATTATACGATAACATCACTATTCATATACCATGATCTACAATGAATTTCTGCCACAATCTCCTACCTTTAAAGTCTCTGATAATAGAAATAAATCTAACATTTTCCAAAAGGTAGCGGAGAAAGAGCGCCTACTTGAGAATCAGTGATCAAATGTTGCATATGTTCAGACTACCAGATTACATTTTCTGAAGGATAGGAATGACCACAATGACACAAACAACAATAATGACTCGTATTGATATTTACACACAACCACACCTTCTAATGATGAATGTGTTTTTCTTCATGTTTTCTTTATACTGTACTGTACAATTTAAAGATGTTACGATTTGTTTTTTGTTTTTCCTGTACATGCCTTTTGCAAGATAAATGAGATTGATAGTTTTTACAGTAATTGCATGTTAGTTCAGAAGAATGTACAGTTACTGTATTAATGTTGAATATTATGGCTCTCTGGTATGACATACTTTTGTTCTCCATCTCATTGTGAGTAATAGGATTGTGATAGACAGCGAAGTTTACATGGTGACATCAATGCAGTCCACACAAGATGTCAGAATGGCAGAATCTTAAAAATGTATTTGTGAATAATATATCGAGTTGTGTTTAGATTGTTATACATGTCTTTGATTATATGGAAATATATGTACTGTATATTGTGTGAAATTTTAAAGGTAATATCCTTTTATAGATCAACCTAGTGTCTCAGAAGCAGGATCATGCAAACAGCAGCTGAACATGATGAAAGGACTATATTACTATCATCTAGAGGGATGTGCTGGAGGAATGATTAAAAATGATGAACACATCACAGGCAGTGTCCTGGCAGTATAATGGCAGTGTATTCATTATAATGAAACACATTTCTGTTGAGAATGTCAGATTCGGGTGATGCTATTGCCTTCTTTTCTTTTAGGAATCTAAGACAAACAGAAAAAAAAAAAGATCTTAAAAGCCTTTACACAATGTAGTGTACAAACATAGCTATCCGCTGCAATTTAGTGTAATCATGCTAGCATCATCACTATTTGCGTATGTAAAGCTGATTGTGCATTGTGTAATACAGTGCTGCTGGAATTGGTTCAATCGATATGCTTTAATATAATGTGAGAGAGAATGTCAGAAAAATGCAGTAATTGGGATTCAGTGGAGTTCTGCTTCACTGGATTAAAGCCTACTGGAGAGAGACAAACATGTACTGTAGCTCCGAGACACTGCACATATTTAGTTCTGCTTTCAAATCAGATGGTAGTAGCTATCAGAAGGAAAAAAAATCACTGATTTAGTCTCATTTGAGGCAGTTGTCTGAAGAGATAAGACTCTAAATGAAATCATAAAGCATTACAGAAATTTAAAGGAGGGAATGTTATGGTTTTGCTATACACTTCTTCTCTCACTTCACATTACACCGAGCTGCTACTGTGTATGCCTCGCTGCTTAGCTCAGCCCATGACATGTTTTCCATTGTGTTTGATATTTGATAATAAACTAGCACTGGAACCATTCTTACTGTTGGGTTTCTCACTAGGCTATCTGTGTGTGTTTGTCTAACAGCCCATTTTTTGTCCCCTTTTCAACAACCATATTAGCTTGTCAAAGTGTTAAAACACAGGAAGCTACAGCCAAGTGATTTGCATAATAGGATTACATCCATATTGTTTAGATGCTGGCAATTTGTTTTAACTCGAGTTGGGAAACTTCCCTGGTCTTTAGCTGCCCATTGTGGTGGAAAATGAAACTGCACCCATCCAGAAAGCATTACTGAGAAACAAATCAAATAAATCTAATGCTCTGATGTACAACCACACATTTTATTTGTGTTTGCTGATAAATGACAAAGAATAACTGTAAAGAGTTATATTAGCGGTCTGATATTAGATTTCTGTGCAGTATAAAATGGATGATTGGGACATGCTGCATCACAATAAGCTGCTGAAATATCATCATCCTGATTATTCAAAGACTCAAGGGCTCGCTCATTTAGTATTCGAGCTGTGAAAATTACCAAAATGCACATCTCTATCTTCTACATTCATGTAAGTACCATAAAGCATCTTTGACCTGCCAGTGATAATGTCAGGGTGTCCACAGCCGGTGACTCAAAAGGTTTTTGACCAAGGGGGGCGTGACAGCAGGAAAAGAAGCCACTGCAGTTGCTCTTTAATTGTACCATTTTAATAATATTATGTAGATACCAGCTTTTGATATGGCTATTAAACATGTAAGGCATTACAAAAAAAAACCCTAGTCCAGTAGATTCAGACTGTGCAAGACCTAGAGAAAAAACACACAGCCGGATTCAGTCTTTATAGCAGGGGTTCTAAAGCTCTGCTCTGGAAACGTTCACCTGATACAGCTCATGAAGAGTTTTGTCACTAGATGCTGAGATGGATCAAATGTGTTTGGAGTAGGGAAAATTTGAAACAGTGCTGGGCAGTAGATCCCCAGGAGTGGAGTTGAGTCCCTGTGCTTTAGAGTGATACCTGTTTGCAGATGCACTGGCTATCAAAAGTATTGGAATGTAGTTCAATGCAAACATCCTAATGGTTTAAATACCTCATAAGAACATATTTGGCTTGAATAACAGTTAAAACACATTGTAAGAGACTCTCAGCCAAGGGCATAACCATCCACTCCTCCTTTATTAATGCAGCAATGCGCATCTTAATGTTTATTATGCACAGTCAGCAATTAAATGCTCTATTCGGTGCAAAAACTGCTTTCTTCACCTTTCCTTTTGAAATGTTCAGTTGCATTGCGATAGCATGTACTGACATTTGTCCAAACTGGCAGCCTACAATCATCACTCGTTGAAGGCTTGTCACCCGCACAGCATTTCCCACTGCTGTAACGTGGAAAGCTCTGCAATTAACCTCTCCATCTACCTTAAAGTAAAACTAAGTTGCATTCTTTTCAAACAGGTTCATTTGATCAGATATTAGAGAGGGTACAGCGCATTTTAGACCGGAATACACTTTTGAGCCAAGGACCTTTGTTCAGGTTATCACACACATGTTTAGGCTGCTAACCTTAAGCTGCTGAGATGATGAATCAGAACACAATCAGATTGTTCAAAATATTTATAGAGGCCTTTTTTTTTATACCGGTGACGTCAGTTCAAGGTTAGGAACTGTAAAAATGTACAGACTGCCATGTACAATAATTGTGTGCAAAACATCGACAGACGACAATCACATCCATACTCATAGCTGCATATACTCTCCTATCAGTGCTGTAAAAACCAAACAGCTGATAATCATAAAATATCTGCAGTACATGATGAACCTGTATACACAAATCTTTATTATAGCAAGATAATATGAACATTATCTACAATATGACACATACTATATACCTGAATATATGAACTTATAACATCTTAAGAGAAGGATAAATATGGCCATGCCATGTTTAGATCACACATTATGGTTTGCTGTGCGACTCATGCCAAAAGGGCAATAGGCAAAAAATAAGTAACATTCCTCTGTTGTAAAAGCTCAGTGGAGGAGGATCGACCTTCCACTTCCCACCCAGACTATTTATGTGGCGCAGAGGTGTTACTGCTTTAAAGCAAAACCATATTAAATGTATTTAAATGCTGTTCAATAAGTAGAGAACCAACGTGTATACTTGAGAGGCTGTAAAGTTGTCTTTCGCCATTTTAATAGTTCATGTGGATGAAAAACGTCTGTGTAATATGTTGGGAGTAGCAGCAGAGCTGCCATTAGGTTCATATGCAGCCTACTGCTCTCCCTCTCTCTATAAATACATGTGTGTGTGATGTGACATGAATGGCTGCCAAGCCCAAACTGCAGTGTTAAATACTTTAATACTGTAAATGTCTTCAGACAACATAACTTAAAATCATATCTGACATTCCAGGATGGAATGTACCTGGTGAAAGGAATGTTAAGTGTCTTTAAAACTATCCATCAAGCTATTACACAATGTTCTTCCCCAGTCCTTTATCATGGTGCTCCCTCTCTCTCCCTCTCTCCATTGCTCATCACTCAGAGGTAGGAGTCCTTTTAATCAGAAACCTCCGTCAACTCAGTCAATGTACTGCGAGAGCCATCGAAACCCTTCTCCGTAGCCTTGTTTCTTTAGCACGCTGCACATGAAGACTTCTAACGGCCGCACGTTCAGTTCCTTCAACGACACAATTCCCTGAAAACAGAACACTCATGGTGACTATCACACTCGCATCGCATGGTACCATTCCACGTGTTTCTTACACTGAGCTCGACCCGGAGCTGAAAATATAAGATGACTACTGACCTTTCCAGTCGTCTGTCCATCAAGAGCAAAGATCTCCCGTAGCTTGCTTTCACTCACTGCTTCCTGCCGATCGATCTTATTCCCCAACACCAAGACCGGCACGTTAGATATGGTCTCATCTGACAGCAGTGCCTGAGCAGACAACACAGTTAGAGATTTTAAAAGATGTGTTTAAAAAAGGTACAACAGCAAATAAGAACATAATAAAGTCACAAAATAATGGCTGTCGAAACTCACATCGAGCTCAACCTTGGACTCGGCAAGACGCTCGTGATCTGCGCAGTCGACAAGGAAGACGATTCCATTCACAGCTGGTAGGTAGTTCTTCCACACTCTTCTGGCTGCAAGAACAACACCACAATAGCGTGTGACTGATGTTAAAGAGCTCTGCCTGTTCATTTGAATAGCTGGCTAACCTGACCACGCTCCAATTCCAGTGTGCTTGCTTAGAGATGGATTTAACGTGGTGTAGTTAGTCATTCACACCAAAATAAGTCTGACCTTGTAGATGACCACCGAGATCGAATGTGGTGAACGTCATTCCAGCAATGGTCAGCTCTTCTGAGGCTGGGAAATACACAATCAGATCAGTAATGGACACCGTATGAAGGATGTTAATGTATTATTGGAAGATGTTCATGAACACTCCAGATGGTTTATGAAAAGAAAAAAGATTTACTAGGATGTAGTGTAGGCACATGTTGTCCTAGTCTGTCATCCTTCAGCATATGGAGCAGAGTCGTCTTTCCGGCATTGTCCAACCCCAGGAATACCAGCTTCCCTGATTTCTTATACAGACCTGCCGATTTAAAAAGAAAGAGAGAGAGACAAAAGAGCTTCATTTTTAGGACAGTTTTTGTGGAATAATTAATCTAGTACAATAATTACAGGATCATACTAAATAAGGTCTATAATCAACATACAGCTGTGTTCATAGATTTGCTTTTGGGTGAAAAAAGGACAATATACCTCTTTTATCTACAAAGTAAAATATCACAACTGGGGAGATCTCAAAGCTGCTCCGAGGACACGCATAGAGGTTGGAGGCGGTTGTAAACCCGAGGGTGGGCATAAAAGTTTTTAGATTGGACTGTGCGATATGGTGTTATGATATTAACATTGTGACATATTAACGTCATGATAGACTTTGTACACACGATATTCAGAAGTCAGGAACCAGTGCTTTTATAGCTCTATCGTTACTCACCGGAACAACTGATTGGACTTTAAAAATCTTTTCTTCTTTTTTTTTTTACTAATAATTTCATTTTTCTTGTTAAATAATAATAAAAAAATTGGTAAATGTGTAAAAAAAAAAAAAAAAAAAATCTCTGAAGTTAGTTTTTCCACTGTTTTCTCGGCCCTTTGTTAGCAAATCCTCGGCAAACAAATATTACAATATGATAGTCTCCCCAAATTGCCCAACCCTCAAAAAAGGAACTCGGAAAGGAAGATGTGAACTTTTAAAACTGCTAAGACTTTTGATCTGTACATTATTGCACAATAGATCACTGGTCTGCATCACACTTCCTTGTCTTCGCTTTGTCCCAGGGGTGTGCTAACTTTTGCACGCGACTATGTGTTCGTTAAACAAGTGAGGCCAGAAACTTACCGAGAAACTGCAGCACGCCACTAAAGCCTTTGTAGATCCAGTCAAATATGAAGGACATCGCGGAAGCGTCGTGTGCAAAAAGCCTGAAGACTCGCGACGACGGGATATAGGATCACTTCTGTCACCTGAAAACATTAACGTGAAAAGAGAGCGTCTTAAAGCCTACGTGGACGTGTTTACTGCTGATCATCCCACCTGCAGGTACAGCTGAACGTTCGGAGACGCGTTAATGGATCCGGTTTCGTATGAATCACTGAAACTACAGCGCTTCCCCTTTATTCGCCCGGCGGGCTGACACGTGTATGTAGGCGAAGGGTCAACATTACGTGCCAAGTCACAGAGCAGCGTTCACGAGCAGCGTTCACGAGCGGCGTTCACAAAGAGGCGTTCACAGAGCAGCGTTCTCAAAGAGGCGTTCACGAGCGGCGTTCACAAAGAGGCGTTCGAAAAGCAGCGTTCACAAGTAGCGTTCGAAAAGCAGCGTTCACAGAGCAGCGTTCGAAAAGCAGCGTTCACAAACAGCGTTCGAAAAGCAGCGTTCACAAACAGCGTTCGAAAAGCAGCGTTCACAAGCAGCTCCTCTGTTAACATGTTGATCGGGAACTACACTGTATCGGGTATCGATCGATCGATCGATTCTGCCCCTCCCTCCAGCTAGATAACCGACTGCGTTGTGCTCGACAGTCGTGCCGAACCCTGGAGCAATATGCGGCTAGCTACAAGGCTCCGCAGTCGGCCGGCTGAACGAGCTTACCGTTAATCCGAGGCCTCGGCGTGTAAGCGCGCCAAACCGCATACTAGCATACTGTGCGTCACAGCAGTGTAGTACGAACCCCATTGGGTCGCTTTACACACTGTCGTTATTTAGCGCGTCGCTGGTGAGCGCCCTGCGCGATACCACCACCAGCTAGTTGGCTAATTTAGCTAGCTAGCTAGCCGTCGTTAGCGCCACTCCGATTCATCCTGCACTAGAACAGTATTTATGTGTGTCCTCACCCTTTTTCCGATCCACACCAACCTTGGCGACGGTGAAACTATCCTCGGGCGAGTCCTAATAAACGCGTTATCTTCATGAATGACCTGCGCGGGCTCTCTGATGGACGCGGCGTCTGCTGTAACCAACGACGGAGCGCCGACATTTCTTCTTCTCCTGCGCCAGGAAGTAAGAGCGGGGACCTGCTTCACACTCTATCGCCACCTGCTGTGCTGGAGCTTTTTATTTATTTATTTATTATTTTATTCTTATTATTATTTATTTAATTTTATTCTTATTCTTCTTATTATTTATTTATTTCATTTTATTCTTATTATTATTTATTTATTTCATTTTATTATTTATTTATTTATTTATTTATTTCATTTTATTATTATTTATTTATTTATTTATTTAATTTTATTATTATTATTATTATTATATATATATTTTTATAATATAAATACCACTGCCTGGATTTGAACGTTAAACATGTTGATATTGTGCTAAATATATAATCCGAAAAAATACAAGGCCATTAATGAAGAGAATAAAATGGAATGAAGAAGGTGGCAAGAATGTTCAAAGCTTTAAGACATAATAATAATAATAATAATCCTTTGTCATTCTGTATTTCTCATGCAAATAACCGTATTCTGATTCATTCTTAGGTTCTTTAGAGGCTTCTTGTTCTTCATGTTGGTGAACTATGCAATTAAACACAGAGCTGAAACATTTAAGAGACTTCAGTGGAAAAATGTATTCCCCATCGCACTGTATAAAATGGACACTTCTTTGGATAGAGATACTTGAACAATACTTGAACTGAAATAAAGCAGTTTGTTGGCATGAAAGTGCTATTTGCTTTATTACCTAAATAATAATCATAATCATAATAATAATAATCATAATATTTTTTAAGTAGACAGGGAGGAGTTAAAGCTTTACCTGCCTAATATATATTCAGTGCATTTTATTTTCCAGTTAAATACCTGTTTGTGATGTAGAAGTAGACAACTGTAGTTCCACAACAGAAATGCTTTATTCAAACATTTATTTGCATATATAAGTCCAGAGATACTCAGTATGAATGTGGATCATACTTACTGCCATTAGCAGTGCTCATTGAGTTACTAATTCTATTTTTTTCCCCCTGCAGTGCAGACAATTGGGCAAATGTACATATGAACAAAAGTGACAAAATGTTCTAATGAGAAATCATAATTACAACTCAAATACATATCAGATTAGGTACACCCTCCTGCTTAGTAATCTGTTTTCTGTTGCTGATTACTTGCTGTAATAGTACCATTTGTCAGCTGGAAAGGCAAAAAGGAATGAAATGAGTGTCATCAGATTAAAACCGTGAAATCATACTGTCAGTTGCATTCATTTTTGTTATATATATACACTCACCGAGCACTTTATTAGGAATACTATACTAATACTGGGTAGGGTCTCCCTTTGTAGCCCATCCGCCTCAAGGTTCGACGCATTGTGCATTCTGAGATGCTTTTCTG
>JAOUQW010000049.1:7668703-7681143 GCA_028565825.1 Olivaichthys viedmensis
AGCGCCCCTGGAGCAGGGAGGGTTAAGGGCCTTGCTCAAGGGCCCAACAGTGGCAGCTTGGTGGAGCTGAGGTTTGATCCCATGACCTTCTGATCAGTAGCCCAGTGCCCTAACCACTGAGCCACCACTGCCCCTAAAGCTCTCTCTCACACACGCATGCTTCCACATCCTAAGCAAAGCTATTGCTCTTTTACGCTATTTGATTTGCAATTAGTTACATTTAAGCCTGAATTAATGCTCTAAAATAATATCCATTATTCAGGTGGACACAGGCATGTGTTATGGATTTCAGGCATGTGAATCTTGTTGGGAGTTAGTGTGTAATGTTCGACTAAGCTGCTGCTAGAAGGGTTATGTTTTTGGGCCCACAGGTATTGGCAAATATAGTTTTAGATAAGGGTTATTTTTCTGTGGTTATTTATTGTAGTACTGTGTTACACCTACCTTGTAGCTACTAACCAAGTAAATCTACCTTATAGGTGCACTTTGTATGTATACAATACGTGACCATAGTCCGTCTGTTGCTATGCACAATTTGTCAGCCCACTTTTACCTTGGCCAATACTAATTATCTTAGGGGGCTGGTTTTCCTAACTACCGAACATGCAGAGAGGCCTGTCTGAATTAGAAATAGCTCATTAAGTCATTATGATCTTCAAGCTTCAGTGCAGAGCGATGCTGTCGTTGACTTGAGCAAGGCGCTGAATTAAATTTAGGGACCTGCTTCAATTTACAACATTCTGATAACATTCTCCCACATTTTTGTGTAAGGGAACCTCATTCACTCGGATTGAGCTTATTTTCCGGGACTATGTGTGAGAAATTGTGCACAGTGCTGCATAACTTATAAGTAATGCTTAGGAAAAACAGGAAACTAGAAGCTGAATTTTACTAGAGAAGATAATGCAGACTGTAAAGCAGGCCTCTTCACCTGGTGACCCTTTACAATGTTTCAAATGGCTCGTCACACTGCAGACAAATCAACATAATAAATCATAATTAATAATAGTAAAGAAACTGATAAAGAAAACCACAGATTCCAAACCAAATGGGTTGATAAATGTTTGTTTATTTTGCCCAGTGTTAATTCGATGTGTTTGCACATTTTTGTTAACAGGATGACGGAAACTGACCAGCCCACCTGCCATCAAAGTGGAATAGCCATGCTCTAGAGAATGTCCAGGCACGTCCATGTAACAATACAGGAGTTCCTAGAAACATATGAATTATTTTGGTTTTGTCAGTAGTGGCAGTGGCCTAGTATTTATAACAGTGGCTGCTGCTTTGATGCTGTAATTAGCTCAGTGGTTAGGGCTCTGGGCTACTGATCAGAAGGTCGTGGGTTCAAGCCTCGGCACTGCCAAGCTGTTATTGTTGGGCCCTTGAGCAAGGCCCTTAACCCTCTCTGCTCCAGGGGTGCCGTATCATGGCTGACGCTGCGCTCTGACCCTAGCTTACTAACAAGCTAGGATATGAGAAGAAAATAATTTCACTGTACTTGTTCCTGTATATGTGACAATGAAAGGCTGTCTCTCTGTCTCATCATCATGTAGAAAATCAGAGGTGGGTAGAATAGTAAAACAGTAATGAACAACAAGGGCCCTTTTTCAGTTTTTCTTAGATTGTTGGCCTGTATTTAAAAAAGATAATTGAGAGATATGGGACTGAGCAGCCAGCAGTCCGGAAGCACACAGCAACAGAACACAATCATCTTAAATATACCAGATTTAATTACTGTAGGTGTGGTAATATGAAAAGATTCCTTTCTTTACAAATATACAAAATTGAGTAAAAGCATTACAGTTTGAGACGATTTAGAATAATACAGTTTTTTCCAAACCTTACTTTTGTTACTGCCAAGCTACTGTAAAGCTCATAGGAATTTCTTTGAATGGTTATACCTTGCAAGTTTGCATTGACACCAAGTTGTTTTTGTTTTTATTAGAATATTTGAATTAAACAAGCTTTTTCTTTGTTGGTTTTCAATAACTTAACATATTAAAGACTAGCCAGGTTTATTTTGAGGAAAACAATGTCATGTGTAAATATTAATTTGGAAACCTCCCTCAGCAGCTGTAACTGCTGCACACACTTTCTACATACGAACACTTAGCCTTTCCAGGTGTTTTTCAGAGATGCTCTGCCAGGCTCTTTGCTGGACGTCCCAGAGGTTTGTGCCTCTCTCGAACCTTTCAATTCAACTCACAGAGCCGCTTAAATGGGTTACGGACAGGTGACTGGACAGGCCGTTTAATTTCACACAGCACTGTCTCCTTCGTCTTTAAATATATGTTGCACGGCTTTGTGGTGTGCTTGAGGCTGATGAAATTTAAAAGGCGAGGTGTGCCCAAACATTTGACGGGCAGTGTACAAGATAGCAGAATTAGGACGGTTGTATTTGCAGAGACTGGCTGAAATCAAACTGTCATGCTGATTCACCATAAACCAGTCTACTTGTGTAAACAAGACGATAAACAGAATGTTCCAAACCATCTGTCTCAGTTTGTCGGCCCCAGCATGAATCTCTAAAGTCTAAGGCACAGGCACCTAAGACGATAATATTTTGAGATGATTAAGTGAATACTTTCATTTAGCCTGGTACAAATCATACTATATCTCACCAGATTCACCTTGTGAAAACAAAGCAAAACAAAGTGAAAGCCCGTGAAATTTAGGACGTGTTTTTAAACAGTCTACCTTACTATTTGCTTGGAAAAGACCCTTTGAAATAGAGGAAAGTATTTTGTCCACTAGGGGGCGAACTACACCAAATGGTTAACAAGATCCAATACAAAAATCTGTGTTTATAGACATTTTGTTTTTAGGGTTATGTCTGCGGGTAATCTGAATTTAAGTTTTAACTAGTATTCGTCTAACTGTCATGCTTATTATTATCTTTTCATCAAAACCGTTTATCAGGTGATCTATACCATTTTAAGATTTCGTGCTTTTCGGGAGCAGCCATGAATTAGCTCTCATTTGCAGGCATTGAATTTCAGCAAATGTAGCTGGCACTCCTGAGGGCCTTCCATCTGCAGTCCCCTCCATGGAAAGAGAAACTGAGCCTCTGATTCATCATCCCACTGATGATGAAGAATATATACAAAACACAGCCGTGATAGCCTCACTGCGTTCAATGAGTCCACATCGCACATGGAACATGGTTTAATTATCCTCTCACAATTCTCTCTGAACCTCCTAATACATGAAATATCTTTCACCGTTCACATTCAGTACTAAAACAGAAAAGCCAAAATCGATGAATCAGCCACTATAAAAGCATAAACAGGCTTCTGCGTCACTCGCTGTTCCCTGAGGAGTGTGTGTGTGGACACGCTGACATTTCTTTCTCTCTGATTTGTTTCTCTCTTTTGCTAATGGCTGTGCTACCATGCTTTTTACAAATGTAGGTTTGAGTGAATATTTTTGCTTTTGTCCTTGGTATGAATGTAGGTCTGTAAGAAATGTGATGGGTTTTCAATGTGTTACTATATATAGAAATAAGCTTGTAATGCCACAGAAGTGGGGAGCCTTCTTTCTGGTGTTGTGCAGAAAGTTGGCCGCTCCCTTCATGCTTCAGTCCTTCTCCACATTCGCAGTTGGCATACGTTTAAACCTTATAGATGCCATTAAGGAGCGGGAAACTGTATTAGATATTTGTAAAATCATCACATCTTGGTCATGCACGTAACATTGCAAGTTAAAATGATGACGAAAGAGCACTTGTGTTAGATCAAGCTGGAAATAAATCTCACAAGAATTGGGTATTACGTTCTCAGAACCATAAGTATAAAGTATAATTTTAGTAAAATAGTACGTTTTATGTATTTTATGTTGTACCCATTGAGTCAGTTCTTACACACTGGTTTGTTTCTATAAGCAAGTCAAATCAAGCATGCGTTTTCTTAATTTCAACATCTGGACTTGTTAATTGCAACATTTGGTCTCACAGCTTTTAGGTAAAACTCTCTCAAAAACTGTTTCAAAATACTGAGCATTATTAATTCACACTCACCAAGCACATTATTAGGTGCTAATATATTAATACTGGGTAGGGCCTCCCTTTGTAGCCCACCTGCCTCAAGGTTGTGCATTCTGAGATGCTTTTCTGCTCACCACAATTGTACAGAGTGGTTATCTGAGTTACCGTTGCCTTTCTGTCAGCTCCAACCAGTCTGGCCATTCTCCGTTGACCTCTCTCAACAAGATCCGCAGAACTGCCACTCACTGGATGTTTTTTCTTTATTGTACCATTTTGAGTAAACTAGAGACTATTGTGTGTGAAAATCCCAGGAGATCAGCAGTTTTAGAAATACTGAACAGCCCGTCTGGCACCAACAATCATGACACTGTCAAAATCACTGAGATCACATTTTTCCCCCATTCTGATGGTTGATGTGCACATTACCTGAAGCTGCTGGCCGTATCTGCTTGATTTTATGCATTGCGCTTCTGCCATACGATTGGCTGATTAGATAATTGCATGAATGAGAAGGTGTACACAGGTGTTCCTAATGAAGTGCTCAGTGAGTGTATGTATAATGAAGACAATGTAAGCTCTTCTGTGGGCCAGTTAAATAATCATATTTTTGTATTAGTATCACATGCAGGACTTATAATAAGCTAATAGGCCTGCGAGTTTTGCTCATCGGGAGAAAAGTGTGAGGGCTGAATCTCATGTAGATGATAATGATGATTACCCACCTGTGCTAGGAATAGGTTCTGATGCACCATATGCTCTTGCCTGAGGGGGGAAATTCATATTATTGGATTAATACATTCTTGGCATAATAAAACAGTTTTCATTTCAGCATGAGACAAAATACTACAATATTGTGATTTTGCTGTTCACTATTAATGAGACTCTTCAGTAACTCATTGGTAACGATTTAAGAAATATATTCTTGTTTGATCTTCCCTCAGTAGTTCATGATTTTACTAATATTTTAGGAATATCGCATTTTGAAATATTTCATTGTTGTCAAGAGATGATTATTTTAAGTCTCATTTTAAGTCTCTCCCTCTGGGTTCTAAATGTAATGTTACTTTCTGGAGTTGAAAATGTCCCTCTGAAAGCACTCACTGAGTCCACGATGGTTTTGGCGTCCGATCCAGAGCAGATATACGGGCTGTCTGTGACACAGCTGTTCAGGCTGGAGAATACAGTAGAAATAAAGAGAACACACTCAAACCAAAATATCAAATAGATATCAAATAGTACTATAGATTAATGTTCAACCATATTATCTCAAGGGCAGAGTTCAATAGCTAACAAGACAGTTTAGGTTACGCCATCTATTTTTTACATACATGTTTTCTAGGTGTTGGAGTCTATCGATATATTTGATAACATTTTAACTAAGGACAGTGTTCATAAGGCTGCATTACACAGACATAAGCCCTTCATGACAACTGACATAAATTTACATGAACATTTATAAAGGCTTATTCCAACAGGCGCCAGCTGTCATAAAGACTGCTGTCATTAATTTTGATATCAAGTTGACATAACAGCTGAGACAAGTGACATAGATCTGTCCCATTTTTTTTTTACTTAACCTCACTTGGCAAGTTACGTCACACCATCATCATACCAGAGGTTCACTGAGCTACAAAGTCAGTTGTCATGACGATCTAACATAAGTCGGCCCGGAAAGTGTCAAAACACAAATAAAATCTTTGTCAAATTGACATCCAAATTATTAAATGTTGTCTCTATGACAGCTGCCTTTATAAATGTTTATGTAGTTTTATGTCAACTGTCATAAGGGCTTATGTAGGTGTCATGTAGCCTTATGGACTTCACCCTTAAGTAAAATGTTACCATATATTTAAGGGTAAATTACTGTACAGATTTCTCATTTGTGATGGGCCTTTCAAACATGGTGTTAATGCACCATTTCTTTCTTCTTCTTTTTTTCTACAGTAAAACAAATGAAGTGTGTACTGTACATAGAAAATGAAAAAGAAGAGTTAGTTATTAATTGGGGATTGGGGAAGGGGTACAATATCATAACACTGCTGAAGTAATATGGGATTAAGTGCTGTGCATGACAGGAACAGACAGAGTAAGATGTAAAACATTAGAATACAAAACATCTTTATATTTACATTTATTCATTTGGCAAATAATTTTATCCAAAGAGACTTACAAGTGAGACATTATATAATCTGAGCAATTGAGAACTAAAGGGTCTTGCTTAAGAGCCCAACAGTGTCTCTCTGTCAGTCTTAGGATTTGAACTTACAACCTACCAGTAACTAGCGCAGAACCAAAACTGCTTAGCTGCCACTGCTTCTTTGCTATCCCACTTAAATATCCCTCCTGGAATTCAAACCGGTAACCCTTCGGTATCTGGTGGTTAATTTCTCATCTGTGGCACTGCAGCATTATTCCCTTATCATCATTGTGACAGTGGGTCAATTTTGACCAGGTCTTATTCAAAACTGGCCAATTCATTAATACAATAATATTACAAAAGAGATAGTGTATATGACACTGATAGACCTGTTGATTTGCCATACCAGTTGAGTTCCCCTGCTTCAGTGTTTTTCAATATCAGAGCCTTCCAATATTCATGGGTATCTTTTATGGTCTTAATGGCAAAGTCCTGGAAATAAACAATAAAGATTGCTATGTTACTCGAAGTGAACTGTGAAAGGGTAACTTTAATTTATTTAGAAGTTTATTCTTGAACGCCAAATGTTGTGTGAATAAGTACATAATCTTGTTACTGAGTTATCATACATTTACTTTACCCTGTTCTTGAATTCACCATTGAATGCAAACTGGTTCTCTGGTTTCCCGTCAGGTACTTTGTACATTCTGAACCAGTCCACTGTGGCTTCCAGGTAGCCCGGCTTGAGCCTCCTTACATCCTCAATATCTGTAAAAATGACAAGACGCAGCTAGAGCTGAAAGATCCTGGTAAGTTCAGACTGAAGTTTCTTCAGAAGCTCACCATTAAAGTCCTCAGCCTCAGGATCCTCAACATTAATGACGATGACTTTCCAGTCGGTTTCTCCCTCATCTATCAATGCCAGGATTCCCAACACTTTCACACGGATGATTTCTCCATTTGAGCAGACCTGTAGAAATGAGTGAGGAGCATTTTAAGAGATGAAACAGTCAGAATGACACACCAGGAAAATTTACTAGAATCAATCTGAAATGTCGACTGCTTTGCCAGACCTAAAATCTTCATTTCTGCATTTGCTGGTTACTTGCTCTAAAATCTGAATAAATTGCTATTGTATGAGAGTTGACATATGTATAACTTTTAGCTTATTATTTAGTTGTTCATGTTAAAGCATATTTTTCAGTAACTGCTGTGAATTATTTAGTAACTAATGGCAATGTAGTTACAAGAGTGAGGAATGTATGTCTGGACCCACTGACCAGTCCTGGGAGTTAATGGGATTAAGAGTTTATTTTGTCTGTGACTGTACCTTTTTTTTTTTTATCTGTAGAAGACATGGTACGTGCACATCAATGAACCCTACAAGCAGAATGCATTAATCATATTTTCTTATCGTTCTAATTTCTTCTACCTTGTTACCGATGTCACACATATCAATAGGGTCATTGTCCCCACAGCATTTTGTGTCTCCATCTGTGTGTCCTGGATCCTCCCATGTCTAACATGAAAGAGAAAGTAACTCATCATTGAGAGACTTTATAGAAAAAAAATCGGATAAAATAGGATAAAATGGTATAGGAATTGGAATTGAAATAGAAATAGAAATAGGAATTGGTATAAAACAAAATAAACATAATTGTATAGGATAAAAGAAACATTATTGGTGTTTTCACTGAAAGAAAATGCCTTATTATAGTTAATACAATAGATGTCAAACAGTGTCAGTAACATACTTTTGTAAGATATCGTCGCTGTCCAAAGAAAAGCTTGTATCTCCAAAATTCAAATTTTTCAGGAACACGAAAAAACACTTTTTCATAGACAATAAATCCGAAATTGACGGTGTAATTTGTCAGTTTTTCATTGGTCATTTAGATATTAACTGCTGTGGGGTAGATAGACTTTTTCCCACATTCCAAATATGATAAAAAGTTTAAAAAATGCTAAAAGTGGAGAAACATGTTTTCCATTGGACAGCGACGATATGTGAAAAAAACTTCATACATGCTAAGAAATTTTAAGACATTAGCAAGCAGTATTTGTGTTGTATTTGTGTTGGAGTCTAACACACCAAATGCAACTCACTTGTTAATTATCAAGCTCTTTCCGAGCTGAATCAGGTCACAGCAGTGTTTTTATTGTGATGCTTTAATGACTTTGTTGTGTTCAGTTCAGAAGTTCCAACAACTGGCTTTACATCTGCCCTTTACTGTCTTGACATTAGTGGAAGTATGTTTAACTTAAACATATATCATGTGCAAAATGGTTAATAAACAAACCTGAGGGAACGCGCCATAGTTCCATATGTAGCCTTTATATGGAAATACATTACACACATAACGCAGATTTCCCTTCTTCATGTCCTGCTTCAGTGGGTTCAGGGGATCTTTGGTTGCAATCTGGGAAAACCAGAGATTATGACTGATATATGATAACTTTGGTAGAATGACTGTATTAAAAATGATCAAGCTTGAACACTCGTCATCTTCACATTTTCACAAATATATCATTTTACATATTTATAAAAGTATGTCATCTATTGAAGCCAGTGGGCTTTTGTTCCAAAATATATATGACTAATGATTTAATTAATACATACTACAATCATGAAGGCCTTGAAGATTCATGAATCATGAAGAATCATAAAGAGTATTATTGAATACTTAAACTGTACCTCTTTAGCTAAACTCTCTGGAGAAACCCATAGACCCATTCATGCCTGTTTAAGCAGTTCTGGAAATATGTAGCTAATGAATGTTACATTTTTTCTAAAAAAATAAGTAAAAAATAAATAAGCCCACAGACCAGAGTATCAGATGTGATGTAATCATCTGACTGAGAGACAGGAGGACTCATTGTATTTGTAGGTGATCAGAGCCGAAGGGCATGCCATTATTTCAGAACTATAAAGTCTTTACTCCATAAGTCATTTATGGAGTAAAGACTTTATAAAGTAATACAGAACATATACAGAAGCTAACTTAACAAACTTAGCACATAACCTGTCAGTGATATCCACTAGCAATAAACGTGATCCATACCTCCATCTTAGCATTCGTCCACCTGGGTACCTCAACAACTGCATGGAAGATATTCTGGTGAAAATAAGTGAAAAACCTGTTAAGTAATGAGGAATGCCCTTATAAGTTGTGACATGTAAACTGGTTTTGTAACTTCAAGTTGTAAGCTGATGTAGTTTTTACGGTTTTGTAGACTACTGACCCTCTCTGTCTGTAACTCTCTGTAATGATTTTACAATGCTGCTGATTTAAACAGATTGGCCAAGTAGTTCTCACTGTCATTCATTCTGTTCTCTCACAATTTATACCATTTAATCTGTTTTAGAAGGATGTAAAATATATCCATCCTGGCAGAATACAAAAAAAGAGCATGGAAGAAAAAACGGGAGAATTGATGTTGATAGACGACTGTATTCTAATGCATTTCTTATAACAGACAGTAGGGAAATGGCTATTTAAACAGACAGAACAGATCTTTCTAAATGTGACTCAAAAGACAGTCGGCAGGATCCAGTGTATGGAGTTTTATATTGCTGTTTTAAAGAGGATCTAAGCTGCCCTGTAAAATGGGTTTGTAACACACAACACATTTGGTAATCAAGAAACAGCCTCATGTGGATTAATTAGCTGCGGTTCTCTTTAGATTTGAACAATTGAATGGAAGACAAAATGATTAAAATAAAAATCTACATACGTTGGCCTCATCTGCGTAGAGAGGAATGTCATGGAATGGAGATATGTATCTACCATCTGTGTTTTCTGTGGAGAGATTTGGTATCGTCTGATAGCATGTACAAAAATGATTTAACATAAAAAAAAAAAAAGTTATGTAGTGATATAGAAATGAGATTGTATTTTGAAGTATTTTATTTCTTGGTTAACTTGTTTTCTTTCTTTAATGACAAATTTTGTGAGGTTATTACTCTTATTTGAGTGCCTCTACTGAGTCTTAAAGCCCTGTTCTCTGATCTATTACTGTCACAAACATTGATTTTTGCTTATCTATTACACCATACTGACACTGTAAAACACTGCCATGTAGCTGCAAACACTGTAAAGATCTATATAAGGAGCAAACAACATGCTGTCAGATGGTCAAAGCAACAGATTAAAACAGTACCAGATTCTAAAATGATCTGTATAATACTCCATAATGCCGGTTAATATAAATAACTTTAAGCTAAAAAGCTGTTGTAATATATACTACAGGATATGAGGTTACTCACTAAAAAAGACTCTGTAGTCCTGTGTGTTGGGTTTCCCCCTCTCCTCTATAGTGAAGCTCATTTTGATGTAGAGGCGCTGTTCTTAATGTCAAGCTCAGATCTTCTCCTCTAAATCCGTACAGGATGTTTCGATAACCCTGTAGGATGAAGTCCTTCTCAGGGCATTTGACACATGCGTGGCTCTTAAGCCAATAGTCAGGAGCTGCCCTCCTCCTTATCCTAACCTTAGTCATGTGTGCATGAAAAAGAGTGAGTCTGTTAGTGATGAACAATGTCATTATGGGGCTTTTGTTATAGAGGAATGCATTCAAAATTAAGTATTTTTTTGTGAAGACAAATGGTAAACATATGTCCTTGACAAGGCGTCTATATTCTTAAATCTATAATTTGGTTCATAGTTTTTAGTACATTCTGTGACAAATGTACAGCTCCTACATGATTGTTAATTACAATAAACACTCAGTGATACAATTCAAGTCCAGACAATCTGTCACACACTTAGAATTGCATATCTAAATTTAAAAGTCCCTCAGGTATCTTGTGTGTCCCATAGGGATGTTTCCTACAGACAGAATAATCATAGACTAAACTGTACTGTCAATGGGAATCAACCATTTTACCCTAGAATTTTGTGTGCTGAATGGCTGAACGCGTCTCTGCAGCTTTGCATAGCAGCCAGACTGCACCAGATGGGACTAAGGGGAGTTAGGAGTTAAGTAGGGTTAAACTGTGCTGCTTGGAACTGGTGTTACTCCCATGCATTTACATCCCATCTATTTGATTTTACTCTAATAGTTTGCTCTCATAGTGTTTATTTAGACCCAAAAAATGTTGATTGCTTTGGAATTTTCAGAGTTCATTAATGTACTTCAATAAGTGGCCATAGACATGCCTCCTGGGCAGAGACTGACATTCAAGGATTAATGCCACCCTGTTGAGAGATTGCAATCCCCATGACTTTTGTATTATTCATCACCAAATCTGTCTCACTTGTAAACAGGCATCTTTTAGTGTTCTCGGGGCAAGCATGATATTATTCTGCTATACTAAGTGAGTCTTCAGGGGAAAAACAGCCTTCAGGGGAAAAAAAAAAATTCTGAAAGATGACCGATAGTTGGTTGCTTCGGCTGGCTTGCTGCTGTTGGTGCGCTAGTCAAAGAAACAGAAAAAAACTGTTAAGACATGGTGTCTAACATCATGAAGATGGTACATATTAAACAATAAGAAGCTGCCTTATGAAAAAAGGATGTGCAGGAAGAGCTCACTAACAGGAACACACAATCACATAAAGACAAGAGAGTTGCTAGAACACTGAAAGCCTGCCTAAAACAACTAAATAAATTAATTTAAATGTAATGTTTAGAGAGTGCATTAATGCATCATGGAGACACAGCTCAGATTTCTACAAATGGAGTGCTTAATGTTTCCAATGTTTTGTTTAATGCTCATTTTATTTTAGGTAGATTGTGCTTTTAACACATCCTGACCAAATGCTAATGGAGACTAAGCCTATGTCCCAAATCGCATACTATTGTACTAAATAGAATGTCAAAATAGTATGCCTATAGTGTACCATTATTAATATCAATAGGGGCGTAGGGCCCACTATTTTGACATACTATTTAGTGACGTGGTATGGGACAGGCTTGGGACATAGCAAAAACACACAATTTACAGGTTTTAAAATCAATTACCTGAAATATTTCAATGTTTAGTGTTAAATTGTGAGGGAAAGCAGGGGGAGCTCCACAACCTTTGGTTCATGTGAACAGCAAGCGGAGCTGAGAACTGTACTATAATTTAATGGGAATGTAATAATGATGATGTAGGAGAGTTTCACACCGCTTTATAGAGAAATGTTTTAAAATTGTAAAATATATTCCTTTAGTCAGAACAGTGGTTAACTGAGGTGTTTATATACTTGATCATTCATCCATTTAGTCATTCATCTGCAGTTATCTTGGTAACACTTTATAAATGTTATACAGTCAAGCCGGAAAGTCTGCACACCCCTTTCACCTTCTCCACGTTTCATTACATTACAGACTTATTCT
>JAOUQW010000049.1:7681243-7683743 GCA_028565825.1 Olivaichthys viedmensis
CTGTTGGGCCCTTGAGCAAGGCCCTTAACCCTCCCTGCTCCAGGGGCGCTGTATCATGGCTGACCCTGACCTCTGACGCCAGCTTACCAACATGCTGGGATATGCGAAGAATCAATTTCACTGTACTGTACTTGTATATGTATGTGTGACAGTAATGGAGCATTCTATAATTTGCTCTAACTGACTCCTACCCAATCTTATAAAACTTTAAGTCTGGCCTCATCATTGCAAACTTGTACGAATTCACACACTTGTATGAAAACTTGTATGTTGTAATTAATGTTGAAATCCAATGAAATGGCTCTCACTTGTTAGAGTTCCTATGAAGTTTTTTTTATGAAATCTGGTGGTTGGTTGAACCAAATTTAAAGTACTTAAAGTACTTCCTGAAAAAACCTCACATCATAATATAAATAAATAATATAGTAATTGGTTATATCAGTACTGTACAAAAAAAAAAACCCACACAAAATGGAGTTTGTGTCAAATCCATAAGTTTATAATTGCCAAAAAATGCATGTAAATAGAAAAAATACTATTAAATAGAAGGTTTTTTTTTAAATCTTTTTTGTGTGAAATCCATACAATTTTAATACAGCTTTAAAGAAAAAAAAACACATCAGTAATGACAATACAAGTATGCCAATGTTTCACCAATTAAACCAAAGTTAATGACTGTATTTGACAATTAATAGCTACATTTCTATAAAGAAACACTGTCGCATATTCGTTGTATGTGTTGGGAGGTTAAATACTGTCCTTTCTTAAGTTTATATCAGAATCCTGTGTCTGTAATGGTAAAAATATATTTGACATTCGAAGGTTTGATGTTAATCTTAAGTCAGATTGATGGAGGGACAAGAATCAGCAAGCTTTATTTCATCTGATTGAGTTCCTGACACTGAAATAAAGGTATGTTACTCCACGTTATCAGGTTTCCACCCCTGGTCCTGTACGGTTAAGCGTTTTTCTGCTCTAACACACCCACATCAGCTCAGGAAGGACCAGTTCATTAGTTGATTTAGTGAAATCAGGTGTGTTATATGTGAATATGCAGGCAGGGGATTTGCAAGATTATAGTTTTATGAGCTAATATAGTGAATTGCAGTAAAAATTGGATTGAAGGTGAGGGATTTGCAGAGGTGACATTAGAAAATAAAAAGGGGGCTGGGTAGATGGATCCCTCAAGGCATGCAATGACTTATGGGTCTCGTATTAAAATTGAGGTGTGAATTGTGTTTTAATAATGTCGGGATAATGAAGCGCATGCTGAGACTGAGAGAAAGAGAGAGAGACGTAGGTACTTTGTTCTCGAAGGATTGCAAAAAAAAAGACCAGTTTTATGCAAATTTGAGTCACCAGAAGAAAGAAAAGAAAAAACTGCTTAAAAATATACCGTAAATCAGTTCAAGTACGTCAAAAATCAGAAAAATACAATGCCAAGTTTTTCTCCTTGGCTGAGGTGGAAAAGTCAAGAGAATTATAAACCGTAATGGAAGCAGATTTTTGGAATAAACCATAACTTATTTGCATATCCACGCTGGCGCTTTTTGATGACATCATCTTGTCGCTCCTCATCAGAATATTCAACGTAGCAGCAATTAACGATTTACACTTTCTTTACACCCAGGTTATGCGTATCTCTGTCGTGGAGGGGGGCTACCTCCCCGGGCCCACCTCATGCCACGGGCCCACCAATTTATGGGAAATCGAGCCCTTTAAGGGTTAACATCTCAAGCAGGACATTCGTCGATTATGTTTGGACTGCTTGCCTACTGATGTCAGTCTGAAACTCTTAAAAGGCAGCGCCCCGCCCACTTTGTAGTCTACATTCTTTTGATCTCCGAGCTCTGACCCCTTAGAAGCCCCGCCCACCCCTTTTGTAGGCTACACGTTTTCCATCGAGTTAGCTGTAGGTTAATAAATCTTGTCATTCAAGCATTTTTATAACATCGTAGACTCGAGCCTGGATCGATATTGATGTCACACTATCGAGGATTTTTCACGAACATAGCTCTGCTCTATCTGCCTGTCTTTCGAAGCCTGTGGGCATTGTGGGTAGAAATGTGTGGTAATGCTTGACAGGAGGCCCATGACGGAGCGTAGGATGGCGGCGAGAGAGGTACGCAGAAACAGAGAGAGAGATGAAAGGGAGGGATGGAGCGCTGTGAGTTTATTTAGTACGCTTAATTAGACGCAATTACTGTCACACACACGCACACACACACACATACAGACGTCCTAGTGGTACCTTATAAATGGTTCTGACTCAAAGACAAGGAAGTGACTCACATCAGTGTGTGTGTGTGTTTACATAAACGCCGTAATAGCGTCATTCTAGATTTAATTCTATATTAAGATTCCGTAGGCGTCGTCTTTTGTCCTCCTTACGTTTTCCTCCGAGAGAGCAAAAAGAAAGACAGGAAGTCTGAGAGGGAACGCTAGGTGGAGGAGAAGAGAACAGGGGTAATCAAAAAATCATAAAAATCAAAGCAGCCAG
>JAOUQW010000049.1:7688743-7697930 GCA_028565825.1 Olivaichthys viedmensis
AAAAGCCGGCATAGTCCGGGAGGATGGGGAAAAGGCCCGCATCAGCACTCGGCTTTGGGGAGGAGTAGGCCGGCGGCGGGTACGAGGAGATGGGACACGTGGAGGTGGAGAGGAACGCCGACGGGTCCTGGTAGACCTCCGCGCAGCCAGAGTAAGGCGGAGGAGGGGAGTAGATGTGCTGCTGCTGCTGCTGCTGCTGCTGCTCCATGTCCGTCTGGCCCTGAGCCACCGTGCAGCTGAGCGTGCTGGAAAAGTGAGCTGGAGACACCGAGGAGGAGGAGGAGGAGGACGGCGAGGAGGACGCCGACGAGGCCTGGGTCATGCCCAGGATGCCCGCGCTCACAATGTTGATAAGGCCCTCTGGGTTCCAGTTGCCCGGATACTGGGAGTCGATGGAGAACTTGCCCATGTAGGTGAACGTCTGGCTGCGAGGACCGAGCGGCTGCGCGAAGCTGCTGGAGTAAGGCAGGTCGAGGGCGCGCTTCTCCGCGCTCATATCCCCGCTGACCAAGCCATCTGCAAGAGAGAGGGGGGAGAAGAAAAAAAACACACACAAAATGAAATGAAATACATAAGCATGTCCTGTACATCATACGCCAATAAATCGTGCGCGTCGGTTTTTTGAATGTTTGGCGCTGGTGCGTTAATAAAAAAAAATAAATAAAAAAAACCCCAAAACTTGCGCCCTTTTTCTGTAAAAAAAACAAAAACGGTCCGAGAACCCAAGACGCGCTTACACATCAGTCAACAAACGCAGCAAAGACCAAAGTTCAACATCCGAAAACTTTGCGTTTTAAAGCGACTTTAAGAGCACGTGACGGGTGGAAGCAGGTAAAGGAGGGTGCGCACACCCGACGCTCAAGCTTACCTGCAGAAACTCCATTTATGTGCTCGTAATGTCCTCCGAGATCACCGTTTGGGAAAATAGTGACCGAGGCTGGCAGCGATGTGGCGCCCATCTCGTCCACTGAGTAGATGCCCTCGGAGAGAGGGTGCAAGAAGCCGCCGAGAGTGACAGGGCTTTTCTCCAAAGTTTTAGCGCTCATGGTTCAGTCGCGAGAGAAAGGGTTCAACTCACATCTGCAACGGGGGAAGCGAGCCTCTCATCAGGCTGTGTGTGTGTGTGTGTGTGTGTGTTGTTGTTGACTGACGGACGCTTTACGGCGTCTCTTCTTGGTACCATGTGCGTATTTATGGGGAGCCTTTGAACGTACCGTGACGTCACTGACCATATAAGGACCGGACTTGGAGATGACAGCGGAGCCGCGAGATCTGATTGGCTGTGGGGCGTCGTGACGACACCAAGAGATAATTGTCAATGGAGACTTTTCGCACTCTTTTTCGCTTACACCGATGGGCCAGCGGTTGGAAATAAAAAATGTATTTAAAAAAAAATTATTATTATTTTTTTATTTTTTTTATTTTTTATTTTTTTTAAATTAGTCCGGAGTCGAAAAGACGAAAAGAAGCCTGCAAACAAAATAAATAAATATTACTTTTTTTTTTTTTCATTTATTTATTTATTTATTTATTTATTTTTTAAATTTTTTTTTAAATGTTAAATATTTTTGATGCGCAAAAAAAAAAAAAAAAAAAAAAAAAACCCCCCCCAGAATTCGGCCACCCATTAAAGTGACACATATGTAGTTTCCTATATAGAGCCGGCAGTTTTGGGGGTACATCTATCATTGTGAATCAGGAATTCCGGTTTACCTTCCACCCCATACATGGTTTTTTATCCGGTGAATAAAACAACGCCCCTGCGCACATATATGGCACTTATTCCGGAACATGAGCATCGGAAACTGACGAGCGCTTGCCGAGCAAAAAGGAGCCGCTCTGAAAACCACAAGCAAATGAGACGCACAATCACGGAATTTCTAGCTTTGCTGCCTTGCTGTCGGAAAGTGTGTTAGATCTATTTGAATAGCCAGTGTGTGTGTGTGTGTGTGTGTGTTTGGAAATAGGGACACGTGTTTTTAGTAACTATATTCTATATTTAGCGGCCAGCTGGAAAATGGGGTTTTATTGATGATTTGTGTTGGCATATGCATCACATAACAACTTTTTTATTAAAGACAGCATGTCCTTTTTTTTCGTATAATTATTATTATTATTATTACTACCATTACCATTACTATTATTATTACCATTACTATTATTATTATTTATTATTATTTATTATTATTATTACTACCATTACCATTACTATTATTATTACCATTACTATTATTATTATTTATTATTATTATTATTATTATTATTATTATTATTACCATTACTATTATTACTATTATTATTATTATTATTATTACTACTATTATTATTATTAGTGGCTTTAGATGTTTATTCATTTATTTCTTACGTTTTTAGCGTTTTAACACTTTAGCGTTCTTCATAACCAAATAGGAAGGCTCCGTCTCCGGAAGTGGGCGGGGACTGTTGCTATGATACAGTAAACTCTTGGGTCTGACATGAAAGAGCGGCGAGAACGCGTGATAATCTCAGTCTAAGAAGAAAGAAAGAAAAGTTTGCTTATCATTAGCGCCCGACGGTCCAGGTAAGAATTCCACAGCTCAAATCCGACTCTTTCTTCGATATACAGCGCTTGGCAATGCCTGCTCGTGCTCTGTGTGAACGCAGTGACCCCCCCAGTGATGGCTGGTGGTCTTGACACAGCATCAGGGCTTTAGTGTTTGATCTCATGTCTGCGAGTCTAATGCATGTTACATGAACGTCTTGCTGTAAAACACATGGCCCAGGCTCAAACCTATTTCACATACTTTAACTCGTAGTTTGCTAAACAGCTGTTTGATGAGCATGCTCCACACATTTGATCCATGAAACACATAAGTAGGACCTTCAGGGTGTAAATAACAGACTGAACGGAGTATTGCATCTTCTCACCAGTGCCTTCCCTTCCACCTAACTGTACTGAACATGACTTGTAGGATTCACAATGGAGATTGTGTACGTGTACACTAAGAAGCGCAGTGAGTTTGGCCGCCAGTGTAACTTCTCGGACCGGCCGGCTGAGCTGCATGTGGACATTCTGCCTGACCCGTCTCTTGCTGCCGACTTTATAGCCCGAGACCCCTGTGATGTAGCCATGCAGTGCACGCAGGAAATGTCTGAGCATGAGGTTAGTACAGGAAATCATCCAGGGCAATCATCATTCATCACACTCTTTTACTACTCAGTCCACCAGTACTCCACAAAACCGTAGATTTTGGGCCTCATCTCAAGTTTTGTAGGAAGTCGTCCTCATGGATGGGAAAGCAGATCCTAGATCTGCACTCGCACTCCAAGATGCTTATTACAGTAGACATGGTTTAGCCACTTAAGCTATCATAGTTGTTTTACTTCTTCAGGTAAACACAGAGCGTTTTGAGTCTGAGACATGCGGCATAAACCATGTGGAGGGGGGGTGGCCAAAAGATGTCAATCCCCAAGAAATGGAACAGACTATTCGCTACAGGAAGAAAGTAGAGAAGGATGAGAACTATGTGAACACCATCATGCAGCTGGGGAGTGTGAGTGATATAAAGACATATTGAACAATTTATTATTCTACACTGATTATTTTTAGTGGTTTAAAATTGCATGTTCAGGGGTACTTTAAATGTGCTTTCAAGGAAGAAGGTGTAAATTTAAAAAAAATTAGATTGAAACTAGTGGATCTCTCCATTTAGACCTGTCTTCCTCTCTACTGTAGCACATGGAGCATTGTATCAGACAGAACAATGCCATTGATATCTATCAGGAGTACTTTGAGGAAGAGGAGGTCGTGGAGGAGACAGAGGAGCAGCCCTTAGCCAAAATCATCAATGTGTTCAGGTGACCTTACTGATTAATATGACGCTTCATAATGGCAACGCCTGGTGCTAGAGGTTCAGTCTGGAAGAGTCCCTGATGTTAGTCTTCTACTCCTCTCTGATCTTGTCCGTGTTCAGAGATCCTAACGAGGTGAAACGCACTGCCACTAGCCTGTCATGGCACCCTGATGGTGGCCGTAAGCTGGCTGTGGCCCATTCCTCTCTGGAGTTCCAGAAAGTCAGCAAAGACATGAGTTATGACTCCTATATCTGGGACATTGGTATGTCAAAATTGTCCCTGATGCCCTGATTTGCCTGCTTTTAATGTTGATTATTATAAAAACCATTTCTCATATGGGGAAAGGCATTAAGCAACTGGATGATCAATCCATCATAAAAAAAAAACTTTCACACACTTTTTTGCATACATGTAAAGGTAATCAAGCATTAAAATTTTTAATCATTTAATTTTTAACATGCGGATGATACAGAAGCTTCAAGGGATGTCAATGGACATAATTTAATGAAGTGAAGTCCTGAAGTGCTTTTTGGTGATGCGTGATCTTTTTGTTTTCATACAGAGAACCCCATTAAACCTGAGATGACTCTGAAATCTGTCTCTCCACTCGTCTGTCTGGAGTATAACCCCAAAGACTCACATGTCCTAGTCGGCGGAAGCTACAATGGACAAATTGGTGGGGACAAACAAGCCACATTTTAATCATCACAGAAGTCATCTTTTTCTTAGTTACATTTGACTGCTTTTTACTGCTTATGTAATAAGCAATATGCCATATTATGTAAAAAAAATAATATGATTACTGCTTCTTTATTACTACCACCCCTCTTTCTCTTTCTTTTTCTCTTTGTTAAAGGCTGAGCTTACCTTCAGCAACTTTAGTTTTAGTATAGTTTTCTCTTAATTGTGGCACTTTATGGTAGACCGTGGTAGATTACTCTTAGCTGCCCTCAGGTGTCCTAAGCACTCTAATTTCTCAGTGAATAACAGTTAATGGAAAATGTAAATTTTTCCTGTCAGCAGTTCAATTTAAAATGCCATCACTTATGCAAGCCCATAAAATTGTCTGGCACAAAAATGCTGGAGAATGTTTTAATGTTAATTGAAGTGTCGTGCTGATTGCTTATAGAATAACTTGTGAAAAAGGAGGTTTTTATGCAACACTCAACTGAGTGGCTGGCTTTCCTGCAGCTTACTGGGACACACGTAAAGGCAGCCAGCCGGTTGAGATGTCCACCATTGAGCACAGCCATAGAGACCCAGTATATAAGGTCATCTGGCTGCAGTCAAAGACAGGCACAGACTTCTTCTCAGCTTCCACTGATGGTCAGGTCAGTGCACAGTAACAACACAGTTAGCTGTGTTGTGATAAATCCATCATTATTCTCTTCTTTATACTGATCTTTGGGCCACTTTTGGGAAACCAGTGTACATACACAGTACATGCGCAAACCTCTTTTCACCTTTTGCCAGCTTTCATATAGACATATGTGTGTTGCATCAGGTGCTGTGGTGGGACATTCGTAAGATGAGTGAACCCACAGAAAGGCTGGTACTTGACCCCAGCAAGAAGGGGAACCTGGAAAATGCACTGGGTGCCATCTCACTCGAGTTTGAAACAACCATGGTGAGACTCTTCTTTTGTCAGCATTACAAGAACAGAATAAGTGATCAATTTCCATATGAATAATATTGATTAATATTGAACTTCTCTTTACCAGCCCACAAAGTTCATGGTTGGGACGGAACAGGGGCTGGTGGTCTCGTGTAACCGGAAAGCCAAAACTCCGGCAGAGAAGATTGTATGCACGTACAGTGGCCACCATGGGCCCATATATGCCCTGCAGAGGAACCCTTTCTTTCCTAAGAACTTCCTGACCGTAGCTGACTGGACCGCCCGCATCTGGTCTGAGGACATTAGAGAGTCCTCCATCATGTGGACCAAGTAAGGTTCCCTAAGTACTACTAGACAGACTATTGAGACTATTGTTGTGGAGCCCATCTGTTTTCCTGAAGAACTGCCTTCTGGAGTCTGTTTCAATTGTAATCCACTGGCATTGATTTTATAATTTGGTATCTTATTTCTGAAGACGCTCCAACGTATGATAATGAACCATTAAACATCACACTGCCATATCCAGTATCCAGCCTGCATTAATACTTTACTCCCATGTTTGCCTTTTTCCATGAAACAAAAACGCCAATACTGGGACAGTAGAGGATATACAAACTGATTGGATATGCTAGCAGAAATGTAACAAATTTCAGTCAAGTTGGCACAAATGAAGTATTTCTGTTGTCTACTCGTTTACAGATACCACATGGCCCACCTGTCAGATGGATGTTGGAGCCCTGTTAGACCTTCTGTCTTCTTCACTGTCAAAATGGACGGCACTTTAGATGTATGGGACTTCCTGTTTAAGCAGAATGACCCCACGCTCAGTCTTAAAGTAGGTTATCTCAACTCTGACCCAAATGTACAAAACATTTCCATTACTACTTGAGTAATTTGAGTTGTGTTAACTGGGTTATAATACGGTACCGATGACTGTAATGACACTTGTGTTATTTCATAAACTGTTAAATAAAACCAGTTCTGGCTTTTACCGAAGACTGTATATGTCTACCAAGTGACCACTTTTTATGATAGGTGTGTGACGAGGCTCTGTACAGCCTGCGGGTCCAGGATACTGGCCGTTTTCTAGTTTGTGGCTCACAGCTGGGCACTATCACTCTGCTCGAGATCTCATCAGGCCTGTGTACACTGCAGAAAAATGAGAAAGCACTGGCCACAGCGGTGAGACACACACACACACAAAATAGACCCACACAAATACGTCTGTAGGATCTAGCCAGTTCCTACAGATGTAGGATGTGCAGTATCTAACAATCCAGATATGCTCAATTGCTCAACTTTTCCTTAGAAAACTTAGAAAAACATTTCCTTGATGTAGATGAAGATTTTGTACACAACCATCTAAGAAAGATACATATTTTTTATTTCAATATGTGTATGCTAGGACTGACAGCAAATGGCATTGCACTTTTTTGTTAGTTTTTCTGACACAGATTATGCTTTTCATAACAAAGGAAATTTTCAATAGGGAATGCCTACTGACTGTGTAAGTTAACTTAAAATGTGTTCCCATCGAAAGCTTAAATATGCTTAATGAACACAAAATGTACTAGTACTTTTATTTAGGCCATTTATATATACAAAGTCTTATAAAATGCGAAAAGTTATTTCATTTTTTCTTTTAGTAGAGGCTTAATCTATGTCAGGTGGCCTGGCTCATAAGTTAATAAAGCATGCTAATGATGACATCTATATGGTAAGGAACTTTAAAATGATAACTACAAGGATGTCCAAAACAACAGTACAGTGTGGTGTTAATCCTGGAGAATTCTGAAATCCTCCTTGCTGCTTATGAATTCAAAGACTGTATATTGTGTGTATGTATGCTGGCAGATGTTTGAACGGGAGACGAAGAGGGAGAAGATTTTGGAGGCTCGTCACAGAGAGATGCGTCTGAAAGAGCGCAGTCGCTCGGAGCAAAGCAAGGAGGACGAAACCAAAGAAGGAGAGGGAGAGGAGAGCACTGAGGACCTGGTGGCTCGCGCAGAGAAAGAGTTCTATGAGATGGTGGAAGCAGAAATTAAGAAAAGGGGGAAAGAGGAGAAAAAAGAGAAGGAGAAAGACAAGGTCAGGAACTGAGAATGTCATTTTGTGCAAGTTTAAAATTGATTGCACACGAGTTTATTTCCATCAAGTTGAGATTAAATGCTAAATCAGCCACATCCGTCAAGTGAGACTCATAACCCAGTTGCATTTTGCTGATTATTTAAATGTATAGTGAGCAGGAATTACAGTATTTCACAGTTAAAGAGTGATTTTTTTAAGCAGCTGTCACGTCCACTGTTAATGTCACTCTTTCTCCCGTAGTAACCTTTGAAATGTAACTGCCCTGGTCTGTGCAGCTTTGACAGATTGCACCCTGTTTTGGCGCCCTGTTCCATTAAGATAAGCCTATTCCCTATATATAGAATCATGTGGAGCGTAAAGCCATTGTGTGAGACAGAAGGAGTAAAAATCAATACGTTTTATTTGGTCTGTTAGTGGACGACCATTTCTGTTACTACATAAATTTTGACCGAAATATATTAACAGCACAGTAACTACTGCGCAGTAACCAGAACAGATGAAATATTTTCTAAGCTGCCTTGTTTGTTACCCCAGGAGAACGGTGTTTGTGAAGAGGAGCCGTGAGAAGAAGATGCACCGCAAGCTCGCCTCCTTCCAACCAAACCATGGTTATGGAAATAAAGAGAAGAAACATTCTATAGACAAGAGCACTCGCATGCCTTAACTCTTGCTTAAAAATCAATGCTGTTACCGCACAGCTCACACAGTGATTTATTTTTTACTGAAGCAAAATTGATACGGCTCATTAAAGAAAATTTTGCACATTTTGTTGCTGGTTTACATTATGTTTGTTTTCATCCTCATCCCACGGTCGGGTTATTGTCATAAGCTGAGGAAATGCACTCAGTCCAAGAGGTGAATTTATCATTTGAAATATCAGCATAAAAAATGATGGTTTGAATTTAACTCGTTGTCTGTACTGACTGAGGTGAATTGGAAACAGAGTTGACTCTAGCACTGCTTTCATTATTCAGATTAATTTAACATGCCTTTGCCCTTCTAAGCATCTGTTTCCTAATAAATGTACATTTTGCATTACGTTTAAATTTATATTTTACATTTCCATTTAGTGAATTAGCAAATGTCAATATAATCTGATAATCTTGTGCATAATACACTTAACTGATATTATTGATATAACTGTTATTTTAGTTAAAGCTGTCAAAAGTCTCAGTTTAAGGCCAAAGAGCAAACTGCACAACGCTCAAACTCCTCTTGTTCTCGTTCGAAACTCCACTGGTCCTTCCACCACTGAGTGCCACTCCTATGTAATAAGTAGACATTTTGAAAATATGTACTGCTGTCACTGTGCGTTGCACATTTAGGCAGATCTAAATGACTAAATAGCCACGTGCGCTTTACCCGACCTCCATTTGGAGCTTAATCTGCATATTTGTGACTGTTTAGGCTACCTGCTCAATAAAACTGATTCTAACACAGAATAGCAGTTCATTTATGGATTATATTAAAATACTTCCCGAATTAAAATAGTACGCTAGCATGCTAACCATCTTTCCCCCAACGTTAACGTTAGCTAACTCACCAGCGCTAGCATGCTAACCATCTTTCCCCTAACGTTAACGTTAGCTAACTCACCAGCGCTAGCATGCTAACCATCTTTCCCCTAACGTTAACGTTAGCTAACTCACC
>JAOUQW010000049.1:7770852-7786426 GCA_028565825.1 Olivaichthys viedmensis
TGTGTGTGTGTGTGTGTGTGTGTGTGTGTGTGTGTGTGTGTGTGTGTGTGTGTGTGTGTGTGTGTGTGTGTGTCAGAAGAAGTGTATTGGGCAAGATAGAAGTGGTTGGGAATTGATTGACTTATTGAAGGTATATTATTAAGATGTTTAGACAAGCGTGCAAGAGAAATGTACGTCTGTTTGCCCCTGTTGACCTTCATGTGCTGCTGTGGTGTGTTGCAGTTTTGCCACCCTGATGGTTTATAAAATTCCTATGGAGGATGTTAAATCCCTGGCCAAGGCTTTCTCTCAGTTAGAGATTGGTAAGTGGCCACAGAACAGTGTTTTTTTTTAATACATTATTATTATTATTGGGATTTTGTTTTTTTAAAAGACTGTTGTATTCACTAATTGACTTTACTATTTCTTTCCCATCTCTGTTCAGCTAAGCAAAACTTCAATTTTGAAGAATACAATTTTTCTCAGTCTACCCTAGAGCAGGTTGGTTGAAATGCTGTAATACACGTAACTGTAATACGTTGCGATAATCATTTTTTGATGCATTTAGATTTTTTTGTTTTCTGTGTCCTCATCGGGTATTGTTATGTACGTGTCAGGTTTTCATGGAGTTCGCGAAAGAGCAGGAGAGTGAGGAGGAGGAAGTGGGGTCTCTCAGCACCACCTTCCAGTGGCAACGACTCCCACAGGATGGCAGAGTGTCTGTCAATCATCCTGATAGCATTGTGCACCAGCTGTGAGCCAACCCTTTCAGCTCTCTGTCTCCCCCTACCATCTCTCTCTGCCTGTCTCTGTCTCACTCCAGATAGTAGGTGCCCCCATATGAGGTGCCAACAGCTATGAGGATCTGTAGATCCATGGAATTGGCAAAGACACTGACTCAACCAGCATGATTGCATTACTTGTGTCTCGGCTGACTCACAGTGACTGATTATTAAGCTTGTGCTGGCATTTCTTTTCTTTTTTTAATTCTTACCGCCTGATGGTAGGTGATTTTTATTTTTTTTTTCCTTCTACTTACCTTCGCTATTCACTGGCCTTGGTGAGCAAGGTTTTTACACCATGTGCACTTGTGTCTCGAGCTTGTCTACCTGCTGTTGGATGATGTCATGCGTGTTGAATCAAAAAGGTAAGAAAACAATGCAACGGATCTCATGACGGGACCAAAGCAGCGTTAACCCAACCTAAACACTGGATCACTTTGTCACAACACTAAAAAGGTGCTTTTATTTTTAGTAGCATGAGGTCTATACTTTAGATCTATTGTGTATATACACTTGTATATACTAATGTTCTTGTGGAATCTGATGCATGTGCTTTAGCCTTCACAAGCACAGGGGGGCTGCCGGAGAGAAAAACTTTGTTCGAGCTGCATTGCTCAGCCTTGAGGTGTTGTTTTTTTTTTTTCTGGCTTTGTCAGTATACGACAGCACTGCTGCTGAGATATACCAGCATGTGGAGACTATGCTTCACAACCCCACCATGAGGCATGAGGAGCGTCCTCTGTCCCCGCTGCACCAGAGGAGCTCTCTGACTCCTCTTCAAACACCAGCACACACTTCAGGCCCTGAGACGCCCAGCTGTCCAAAGACTGACGCCTGGTCATTAGGCATGGACGTGTACACATCAATATAGGGACTGAATGGCAAATGATTTTACAATATAACTTTTTTTTTTCTTTTCTTTTTTTTCTTGTGTGTATTTGTCTTGCTTTTTGTTTTGTTTTTTTTTTGTTTTTTTACTTGCCTTGTGGCCTTCCTGTAGAGAAGCTTATATGTCGTAAATAATTGAATGTAGATATGTAGTTTCCCGTGCACTCCACTTACACGCATGTAGCACTCCAGATTTATCAGAAATGGAAACATGGCCCCAAGGTGGTGCGGAAGGCTTTGAAGTCAGAGGACTCTCTTCCGTTCCTGTTTTAATTATTTAAAATGACTTCTCAGCGAGGCCTAGAACGCATGATGGGCCGGTGATGGTGCGTTATTGAAAAGTGGGATTGAGACGGTTGTTTTATCTTACTCTTGTAGCAAAGATTAAGAGCTTTAAGGCGGAGGAATGACTTTAATGCAGAGAGTTTTATTTTCACTGCATATTCAAAGTGTATTCACTTCATTCAGTTTATTTTCCCCTCTTTGGAAGACTGAGTAATAATAGCTTTTGGCACAGAGATTGATTAAAGATGTTCTCTGGCACAGATTACACACCGAACAATTCAAATGTGTTAAATGGTGTTGAATTCAGATGTTAAAATGTTGACTGATTGATTGTGTCATTTGTTTGCGTTTCTCTCCATGAATCTTAATTCCTGCATTAAATGTCCATCTTGGTCTTTATGCAGTTTGACGCAGCTGTGTGTTTATGGAGATGATGTGATGTTTCAGGCATGTCACTGACGAGCACAGTTCAACCATTCAGCAGTGTGTTTTTTTTTGTTTTGTTTTTTAAGTGTTTAATTTTTGAGGTGGGCAGTGTCATTCTTATAGTTACCTCTTCTACCTATATTAGCAGTAGAGTTATGATGCATAGTAACATTTTCAGATCCAGTTTGTATTTTCTCGAATGGTGGTTGGATGAATAAGATGCTCCCCTCAAAGTCTATTTGTTTTGGCCAGAATGAGCCCTTAGTATATACTTTACCTTAGCACCTTTTAATCCCATGTAAGTGGTGGTTTTACCCAGGAGGTCTGGTACACAAGGAGCTACTTAAAGTTGTTGCAGGTTTATGTTGTCTGTATGAAAAGCTGTTGATGTTAGTTTTGGTGTACGGGTTGGCTAATCGTTTGTACATATTTCAATATTTTTCTCTTCACTGCACAATTAAAAACAAAAGTTGTTTGGGGGGTACAGTTATCCCTGAATATAAAACGAGGGAAGTATTCATAGCTTGCTTGAACCAGTGCCCAAAAATTGTAATCCATGTGTATTGTGTTGAATTTGGGATGTCTATATACTATATTTTATTTATACTCAGTTTGGGTTTTTGAGGGCTTTTAAAATATTTATATTTGGAGTGTTTATACTTGACTGAATCTTGCAACATAGACCATCATCGAGTACTAACATTTTATTTGTAATATTATAAGAGGCAGTTGCAAATTTGTTTGAACAGGTTTCCAATAGCATCAGGAGCAATACACTCTGAACATAAGCAGTGTGACCAGTTCACTTTAAGGAAATTAAGCTGGGTGCTTAAGCTCTCTGCAAAATGTCAATAATCGAATGTGAAGATGTTAGAGATTGTTGGAATGGTTCTAATTATGACACTACTGCTTTTGTTTGTGTATTGATAAAATGGCACGTTGCTATTTTTTACTAAATGAGCTTTATTTTTGCACATGTGTAGCCTCTTTTACTGGTATGGCTAAACATCTAAATGATGTTGCTTGTCCTTTCTTATGGTTTGGGGATGTGTTCAATGAAATCTACCTTGGTTAAATATATTCATTTCTTCCCAAGTGCAATATATAAATACCTTTTGTGTCTGTGTGGTCACTGCTTTCTGTAAATGATATGTCATGCCTAACTACAATATTGATGTTTATTTTGTGAACTCAGAAGCGTCTTATGTAAAATGTAGCCACCTGTATGTAACCTTGTAGAATGCTTTTGCTTTGCACTCTCTTTGGTGCCCAGGTTCTGAAAAACTACAAAAAATATATACTGAGTTTAAACAAACAATTCATTCACCAGCTGAAGTGGTTATTTCAGTGTAAGACGTTCACACATATGGGGTTTTACGGCCTCTTTATTTTTGCCTCCTCACATATATAGTATTGGATTATTTTTAAACAGAGCTTACAGTACTCACCCTGTTGACAGTCTATGATTTCAGTTTAATTGCCTCTGGACACAAGATTTTTTCTAACTTCTTAAAATAAAATAAAAGATTTTTCTGTATTATGCAATCTTTTTAAAGAGTGTGCACTGATTTTCTAGGAACACTTTTTGTGCCACGTGACCTGTTGTGCTTGTTATTCATTTTTATGCTGGTTTACATACACAGTCCATTTCTTCAACCCTTGTTTGTTGAAAACCTCTTCTATGTAAAGCATTTAACCCAGAGAATTGAAATAAAGAAATAAATGAAAACCCCACTGGTCTTTTCACCCCATTAACTAAGCTGATCCGAAGTATAGATATTTGCTTTTTTCTCTCTCTAAATTTATGCATTGGTCCATTAGATAGTATAATACATAAAAGCCAAGCATGCAGCATGTCAGCTTATAAAGCTAGTTGCCATTATTGTAGGTTGAGTGTAGCTTTAACCTGTTAGTGAATGGAGGAAGAAAATGTCAATTTAATAGCAGGAGGAAAACAAGTCTCATCATATTTCTTGAGTTTACACCCAAGAAATCTCTTTTGTGATTCCTCTGAGGTACAATAAACGTCATGAAAATATGCACCAAAGACAAAATAACAATACTTTTTTTTTTTAAATAATTTGTTTGTAAACCTTCTGATAAAGCTGTTTTAATCAATTTGAAATGGTCCTCCAGTATATAAATATAAAACCAAATTACAGACATAAAAATGTAATTATACTTTCCAATCCGTTTTCAGTTAATGCGACAACTGTTAACACCTTAAAAGTGTGAGATAGTGCTCAAAACAATTGCAACACCACCATTTGTGTAAAGTACTGCATAGCAATTGAAAGAGAGCCATTGTCAAGTCTTTACGAGCCTTTTATAGAAAAGACTCCCTTTCAGCCAGATAGTGAGATTTCAAATGATTTATCTATGTACTTGGTGATATTTGGAATTTGGCGGGCTCTTGTTGGAACTTGAATGGTCACAACTTAACCAAATCCAAAATGTTGCAAACACAAGTAATGTGGGTGATCCATGGGAGAGGGTTAATTACTAAACCTGCTGGACTCCTCTAGAAGCTACATGGTGAGAGCATGTGGCACATGGATACATTGTGATTCCTCACAAAAAAATGAATTGAAACTCTTCATATAGACGTTTTGCTAGGATTTGCTTTTGCTATAAAGTAATTACATTTAAACTACAGCAAGACTGGACGTGCTGATATGGGATGCATGCTTGTCGCTAAGCTGAATATGAATAAAAGAGGAATCTCATCTTAAGATAAACATTTCATACATGTAATCCAGCTCATTATGCTTTGCATTGGATAAAAAAAACTTACAAAATATAAGTTAAAGCTTATTGAAGAAATATAAATAAAATAGGAATAATACAAGTTATAAAAGTAACTTAATCACTTGTTCCTAAGGTGAAATAAGACAGTCTTAGTGACTGTGTGATTATCAGCATTGATGTTAATGTCAGCTTTAAGTCTCATTTATGAACCTCATGACACAGATATAAGCATGTCATAAACGTTTCATGCATGGTGTCATATGCTGTCATGAGCATATGACACCATGGATGACACGTTTATGACATGGTTATGACATTGGGCCGTCATAATACATTCATAAGAATTGCATGGATTAATGCTGGAGGATTTATGACAGCCCAATTAACTCCTAATTAGCATTATCTGCAGATTGTTTGAAACTTGTATCTCAATTTTTTTATTCTTGTTACAATTAGTTTTTCTCTACTAACAGTACATTCATGAGGCTTTAAGACATCTTCTATGAAGTATCCACTCTGTCATTTTACCTCTTGGGAAGTGTATTTACTGTATCTACTTTATATAGGAGCATTGAATTGGATGTTCCTCAACTAAAGTGGTGTTGGGCTATTTGCATTCAAAACTACTATGAAACACCATTTCAATACAACTTCACTTTTTTAAGAAGCCAATGTGTCAGCTAAATGAACAGGGATGTAAAGAATACTCCGTAGATTATGTCTTAAAGCTTCATGAATGTGCTATCAATAAAAACAAACTAATAACTTTCAAGATAACAATAAAAAAAACATACACTAACAATCTTGAACAGCCTACCCATATAATTCTTCTCTCTTTCATGCTAAGACAGTCATACTGCATAAAACCTTTAATGTCACCTCATGAGTTTTATCATAAGCCTTTCATAAATCATCCAGCATTGCTTATGTATGTGTTATGAAGGCTCAATGTAGGTACCCTTTAAATAGTGTTACCCTATATACTATACATATTCCAATCCATACCAGAATCCAATCAAAGGCTTTATCAAAGCTACAGTCTTGTCCTTGTGTCTTTGTGCATTTAAGCTCTTCTGTTTTTGGACAGATGGTAGTTGGTCATTATCAGTTTGTTGTGTTAATGTCTCTCCAGAAATCTCTGTAAATGAAATTTCTATGTATCTGTATTGCAATTACCATTTTGTCCATACAACGTTTGCGGTGGCTGTGAAACCTTTGGTTCACTGAAGAGCGCCCTTTAAATATTACATTTCTGGGTTAGGGTTCCGTGATAAGCAGTAAAAATCAATGCTGATGTGAAAGTTTGTTCTTAAGGGGCAGTGAAAGCTCAGAGGTTAAGGTTCTAAACTACTGGTCAGAAGGTTTAGAGTTCAGATCCCAGGACTGGCGACTGCCACTGTAGGGTCTTTGAGCAAGCCTCCTAGTTCTCAATTGCTCCAAGGGCTCCTTACAGTGGCGAGTCCTACATGCTGATCTCAGCTTCCTTCCAAAAACAGTTGGGGTATGTGAAAAGACAGCGGATTTGAGGAGTAACAGAGGATAAAGTGGATCAGGAGATGGCCAGAATTGTGCAAATAGATGATTATCTTCGCAGCGTAGCCTGTTTGTGAATTGGATTTAGGCAGATATTTAGAATCAGACTTCAGACAGAAGCCTGCCTTATTACATCTCCGTAGTGTATCCAGTAGTGTAACTGTTCAAACTTTTTGTTTGCAATGTCCTTTGTATATCAAGCATAAACATTGTTTCATGGATCACGTTAGCTACATTTATGGCACCCAGACTTCACGTGGTTCAACATGTGCTGTCACAGCATGATTTCCTGTACTTTACACAAGAGTGTAGAGATTATGGGCTCTCATTGTAACACTCATGTGAGTGCATCATAAGTCTTCCATTTTGTAGTAGCTACAGGAATATAAAAACTGTACATCTTCAGTTGGTTTTGAGATGTCATACACACCCCAAACAAGAATCAACCCTGGAGGCTATTGTGTGACAAGAATCCCTGACTAATACCTGTCACAAAACATCTGCCAATGTTGTTGTTAATTTTACTATCTAGAGACCTTTTGTTCTTTATACAATTATTACAATTAGTGGTAATGCATGGTCGACACAACTGTAAATTCATAAAAATGTGCTTGGGCCGAGTTAACGGTAGATTTTCTTCCATGTTAAGTCATAAAAAATGCAGTGAAAGTGCTCTCACTCTTACAATTCCTACATTTTGTTTGCGATTGGGTTGGCATGATGTATAGCATGGGTAAAACTAAATCTAAATGGTTGGGAAGGCACAAGAGAGCCTGTTCCATCTCCTTTCATAGAATAAGGCAGATATAACCCTAATGTCTCTCTGGTCTCTGGAATGTAGTTTCCACCTATTTTTGCTTTTTTTTTTTGACTGGTGTGGTGGTCATCTACAAAAATGCTCCTTTAAGAGCGTTGATGATTTTTCCATATCAGGGGAAGCTGTTATGCCCCGGGGCGGTTATTTCAATTATTTTGCTTGCATTTATTAATTTACTGCTACACTGCATCAGCTTGTAAAGTTAACAGAGAAAGTTTTAACATTTAAACAGAGCCTTAAACTTTATAATTCAAAACTATAATTCAGAGGTTCTCAGCTGAACTTTGGTGGTTTGTATATGCAATGATAAAAGCATCATCATAAGCATAAGCAAAATGTAATTGAGCCTATAATCAGGCTGCTATTATATATAAAGGAGGCAGTCCTGGTGTTGTGTGTTCAGGGCCTGGGTGGAGATTTTTATGTCACTCTGACAACAGGCACAACCCATATGAGATATGTGAGCTCAGCACGGAATACAAAGCAGCCTATATTATGATGTCTGTAGTCTCTGTAATTCATAATGCATGTATTTCAGGCTCACACTGTAAAGGGCTTCATAATACATGCATAAAGATTAAAAATAACATTTCAAAAAACAATGCACGAGAAGATATCAAAATCTTATGTTAGTATTGGCACGATGACATTTGTTGAGGTTTTGTAAAGTAAAGAGCCTTGTATTGAGGTAAACAAAAGTTATTTGATTGCTACTTAATTTTGAAGGCTTATTTTTTTGTCATTACAAGCCATTTACTTTATAAAACACCTAATGTCATCTTGCGAATACAGGCATAATCTGCCCATACATACACATTCATTATTTTATAAATATGTCTTTTAATGCTTATGCATGAAGTCCTTATGAAGATGGTCTACAAATAAAGTGTTATGGGGGCATAAAAAGAGAGAAATTACCAGTCAGTCTTTGTATGAAGAAAGGGAATCTGGGCAAACAAATAATGTCATGAGTGTAGAATGAAATGTCCATGTAATAACAACGAAGCGATATAGTGTTTTATTGCAAAGCTTTCATTAAAAAAAAAAACTGCCTTCTTTACTGCCTTCATGCTCGTCCTGCAATAGGATATGGTTTATACAATTTATACAATTTATAAATTTATACAATTTATTTTATAACACACTATAAAACTTAGTTTTAAGTCAAAATAAATAGAGAGAGCTATCAGGGCAATTCGATACCTGTCATAATTATCAATAAAGCCAGAAGTTATTGTCATGAGTTTGTCAATAATTATTCAGAGCAGGTAATTTGACATTTATATAAGAGATTAGTGATTAAAATCAGTTTCAGGAGCATTTGAATGCATTTGAATTTCAATGAGCGTCAGCGGGAATTCTACATTATTGTTCACAGTTGATTGCTTCAGTTCCAAACGTGAAATTCGGCTTTGGCCCCTGAAACGAATTCTACATGGAGGCTACAGGGAAGTGACCTATTTTTATGGATCACCACTTGATGGCAGTGCACACTAAGCCTTTAAAAAATCTAAGGAAACACATGACCATGGATTACTAACTGGCAGGGAGTTACATTTGTATCATTGCAATTTATTGAGCCCTGTGATGAGTGGACAGCTGTGCCTATTGTGCAACACCATGTGTTTCTGAAGCTGAGAGAACTGTGTTTGTCTAACATGATCGATATGCATCTCCGCTCTTTGTGGTGGGTAAGAAATTGAAATTGATTTGTAAAGAGTGTTATTCAAAAAGATCCATTCAGTGATGCGCCAACATTGTTTGCGATGAAATGAGTGGTCGTATGAGGTAATAGGACGGTATGATGTGTGAGATGCTATTGTATGAAGTGATTAATGACACATCACTCCGACCGCACCTGAATGCAAAAAAATCAACACACCCTTTGAAGCACAAAACCATGCAGAATAAATATTGTTTTCACGTCCCTCATTCAAGACTAATGTGTCTACTTGTGAGGAATAAAAGAAATGTCCCATTGCTATTGCTGAGGCGAGGATGTTCTGGTCTCTTCGTGCTGATTGGTGATACAATTTTCCGTGATCCAAACTAGTTTATAGCTGCCCTGACCCCTGGAGCCGCGGTGTATCTGTGCTCACTCGACACAATGCACACAGCATGGCGTTCGTGGCACTGGTACCCTGTAGCATTGTGGGGGTGTGGATTGTGGGTAGCATGGTGGGAACGGCCATCAAAAAGCACCGTGACTGCTTTTCCTTTTTGCATTTATATTGTTGGGTTTGCTTTTGAATTGTAAAGTGACCTTAAATATTAGAAATGCGCTGTATAAATGACAATTATTAATATATCCTCTAATCTTATTTTAGAGACTCTATCTACATTGAACGTATGATGCACACACACACACACACACACACATACACACACACACACACATACACACACACACACACACACCTAAGTCAAAAATATCAGCTGGCACAGAGCCTAAACTTGTTGAACTTTTATTTAAGAGCTACAGAAATTAACTAATCAAATAGAGGACAAAGGGCCATTAACCTCCACGAGAATGAGAGACTGAGAGAGAATGAGCCACAGGGAGATTAATACCAGTCACCATTCATTTGGCGAAAGAGAGGCAGTTAGTGTCCTTCGACACCATAGAACGCACAAGATACACACCACGTTATACAGAAATAGTTATATATTTAAAAAAGGTATAAAATAATTCCTGTCAACACATTTGTATTGCTCGATCAGTGAGGACTGAGGAGGGAAGTCTGTCTTCTGACTGGGTTGCTCGCTTCAGGCTGTTCTCTCATAGTCAAGTAACACACACACACACACACACACACACACACACACACACTACATTACTCCATGCATTCACCCTGAGGGATGCCCCTCAGACACAGACAAGACATTAGGTATGTGCAAAGAAAAGTAATAAATTTTTTGACATTTAACCTATGTGTATTTAGATAAATGAGAGTGACATGAGCATTTATAACACTGTTTAATGTTGCAAATCCTTTGTAAAGGCCTGTGCAAAGCTTTTATTAATTATGTATATCACAGCTGATATAACTGTATCACATATCGGCAATAATGCTGTGTCACTGACACAGAATTTCTTTTTTCAAATTAGAAATAAGTACAGCAGATGAAAATCACATACTTTACTGGGCTGTTTACAAATACTGACTTCTAATGATGAGTTTATGCGTATACCTCTAGTATACCCACTTATTTTTTCTGCCTTACATCATTCACAGGCTGTCACTGTTGGCGGGACAGAGGACACAGGCGCAAGCTGTTTCAAACTAACAAACATTAATTTAAGCACAGACATCAACTACACAATCCACACGTAACATTAAACACATAACATGAAACGTTAACCGACAAACTGGACAGGAACACGAGGGCTTTAACTACACACACGGATTACACAGACGAACGAGACGCAGGTGGGATCAATCACATTATGGGACAGGAGCAATCACACACAAACAAAAGCGCGTGGTTGCACACGTGGCGGCCGTCGCCATGGCAACCGCCATGCTAGGTCACGCGCACAGCCGCGCACGTGAGATAGGCTTGAGAGAATGAAGATTGTCCACTTGTTTGGAGACATAGAACACAAATTGATGGGTCAATTATCTGGTCATCTTTTTATGGATACCAGAGACTTTTAGAGATAACTGCCATGCAAGAACCAGCCTAGAACAATTATTTTGACTTCAGGTAAAAATAGATAAAAAATGTTGTCTCAAATGGCATTATGTCTCAAATGGCATAATACGTGTACTTTTAGTATGAGTAGTGTGTTCACACTGGGAAATTCAGTGAGATGTAGTGTACTATTAATATTCAGATGATGTACTAAAACCGGCAAAAAATAAAATGTGAACTGTTAGACACATTTTGCACTCAGAAATTGCAGCCTGCTATATGTAGAGAAAGGGGCAAAGCTATCAAAGGGTGCTGATGTTTTTTTTTTTTACATGGGCGACACGACACACCAAGCAAGACCACCTCTACAACATGAACGCAATTAAGGTGCAAAAGATTTAAAATGTTAATTTAAAAAAAAATAACATTGTTTTAAAATCGGTGTCTGTGGACATTTCTGTGACGTTTGGTCCCACACGGTATTTTGTCTATTCAGTTTAGTGCAAAATGTTAGTGTTCAATTTTAGACGTTACTAATCAGGTACTACATACGAAGGTACACCTGTATAGCACATAGCAATGACATTTGAGATGCAGTTAAAGAGTTATTCATTGGATGTAATCACATTATTAGTGTGAAGTTTTACAGGAGCCCACACTATCATGTCAGGTTAAATAGCAGATAGGTAAGTAGCAGACTCACTTACACTAGCTAGGTAACGTTCGCTTGCTAATGTTAACTAGTCACAGTAAACTCTGAAATGAAAATTCTGATTTTGCATTCAACTTAAGCTGTACCATCTTAATTTCTCTCCGATTCATCACTGATGATGGAAAAGTTAATTTCATGGACAGATCATCTTCAATTTATGGCAAACTAGAGAGCAGAGTCCCTCTCTTTCTCTCTCTCTCTCTGCTGTGACAAGTATGACTAGCCTGACTTACCCATTAAGAAGAAGATTTCTCGCAACCCCAATTTTGTTGCCATCTCTCTCTCTCTCTCCCACTTTCTCTCTCTCCCTTTCTCTTTCTCTCTCTTCTTTTCTTTACATTCTGTCATACACCGTGAATCAGATGGCAGGATACTGCACCCCAGTGTAGTACTTTTTGCTCTGGCTGTTCTGACAGTGCAGAAGACAGCCAGGCAGCGGTGTCTGGAGTTGTGCTATATTTGCAGGCTAGAAATGGCTCTTCAATAAAAAACACTGACAGTAACAGGTGGCTCTGTCATTATGATAAAAGTTCATGATGGCTAATTTAGAAATATTACGTTCCTTCATGTGCATGCACTGATAAGAGGAAGAAAAAAAAACCTCCCTGAAATAGCAAAACCATGTTGAAGGTCATGCTTTTAAATGTCATATACTAACCACTAACATAATGTAATACTTATTGATTTGTGTATCCTTTAAGATTGGAAAGATTTCTGTATTTGACAGTTTTATAAAAGTGAATAGGTGCAGATGACTTTGACTGAATGGTTTGTTATGTCGTTCAGCCCCATGAGTTTCACTCCATTATGAGCGATCATAGAGTAGCCCAGGTGCTGAACTAATCCTTAAAAGCCATAGCTGGCATAGTGATAAAACCCCAGGCACCGCCTCCAACTCTCTGTTGACTGCTGGGAGATTTTCAGGCCTCCATCAGCAGATGCTTCTCAAACTGCAGGCTGCACTGGCTGGGGTAAGAGATATCAGATTTGTTGTTAAAATCAGATATGTTGAGCTTTGAGAGAGAGAGAGAGAGAGAGAGAGAGAGAGAGAGAGAGAGAGAATGTACTGTGTGTGCATGTGTCTACTTTATGTCTTCAGTATCAATGGGAATGGGATGGTGGTGACAGGAGGGAGGTGTTGAACATGCTCAAGATCTTCTAGACCAGGCACCAGGGATGTCAGCCTCCAGTGTTCCACTTTATTTAACACATCTGATTCGACTCATCAGCCCATTAACAAGGTCTTCATAGGCTGAATTTTATGTAAAGAAGAAAACTGGGATCCATGCTGGGATATGCGAAGAATGAATTTCACTGTACTGTACTTGTACTTGTATATGTGACAATAAATAGCATTCTATTCTATTCTATTCTATTCTAAAGACACAAATCTTTGTAAGGATATGGCAAGTATCATCAAAACATAGATAGATGGGGTTACAAATTGGAGAATGATAGGATTTGCAAATAAATATATCAAGGTATCACTCACTGCTCTGTTTTTGTTGTTACATCTGTTAGAGTTTTGATTTTAGAATTTGGTGGGTAAAAAAGAAAAAAAAAACTTGAAAAAAAAACTTATCATTTCCAAAAAAATATGTAGATTATAGAGTAACCATTCTGTTTTAAAATGTAGTGAGAAATGTAAAAATAAATAAATAAAGTAAGCAAAGTACAGATACAGTAACAAAGCTATTGTGCTTCATTGCTTCCCACCTCTGGGTAGAACATACCATAAATGAACATTTTTAATCATAAATATATGAACACACTAACACACTAAACAGAGGATTTAGGATTTGCTCGCCAACCACACTGATTCTCAATTAACATGACCATTTATTTGGACTCACAGTGGACAAGCTGTAGTCTGATAGCAGTCAGCAGGAACGGCTTCCTATAGTGCTACACCATGGTTGGATAAGTGCAATAGTTTATAATATTAGATAAGAAAATTGGCACTTAATCTACATTTTGTACTAATTTCGGGAAGCAGACGGGTATTTCGCCCAGTAGCACACATCACCTGTCATGACTTTTTTGATGCAATTATGCAGTTAACCAGAACATTTAAAACACAGTATCTGCTATGGTTACGGAAAAAAAGAAGAGGGAAAAAGAAAATCATAACACACTTTTCTTTTGTAATGTGATGTATTTCTGGGTGAAACAGGATATTCAGAGAGGAAAAAACAAGACATGATATTATTGGTTAATATTCTTTTCCCCCTGCCTATGTGTGCATGGTGATATAGTCAAAAATGAAAAGACGTTTAGAGGCAAGTCATTGCATTTTGATGGAAGATTACAACATTTTTTTTCCTTTTAAATCACTGACACCAATCAATTGTGCACAATAGGAACAAGAAATAACAAGATAAAAAGTTTTTTTTTTTAACAGAGAGCCAGGAACATAATGTACAATTGTGAAAAGTTTGAAGCAATTGTTTCTTTTTGTTTATGCATATCTTACACCCGACAGTGTATGCTAGTTCAACTACGCGAGTAGTTGAAGTGCTGAATACATAGAGGAAGTAATTAGACCGTCAGCTTCTAGTAGCCGTATACCCCAAGTGCATGCTTATGTGAGAACAGTTGTGTGTTTCTGGGGTGTGTGTGTGTGTGTGTGTGTGTGTGTGCGTGTGTGTGAGTGTTACCATACATGTAGACTCCAGAATTAATAATTGTGTCTAATGATGGCCAAAGCCAGCTGGGACTTGAAAAAGATTTGATTCCTTTAGAGAGGCTTTGTGATCATCCTCATGAGAACAGCAATTACCAGTATAATACACTGGAAAGATCCAGTCACTGCCTGTTGAGTAATTTGGCTTGAGTGGTTCAAAAAAAAGAAGAACAGTTTACAAATATTTACAGAGAGAAAATTTGAGTTTTTAGAAATAGAATTTCTGGAGATTTTCAATCACGCAGGTTGCTTAAAAGTAATAAAGAAGTTGTGACTTTTGGCGAGATTATTCTGAGTGATGGCTGTGTGATGGCTCTTGCTTTAGTTGGAGAAGAGATCACTTGAAACTGCACTGTTGCAGTAATGAATGCTCTGCTGTCACCACAGTGCACTGTTTCTCTCCTCTCATCTTGTGCTCTGTCACCCTGAGGCCTATTTCATCCCAATTCTCTTCACAACTCCCAAAACACATTCACATGAAACCAGAGACTGCAATCCTCCCACTCACTGTAGCCTTAACGTTTTATCATGTTCGTTTGCATCATTAATATCAAACTCACCACTGGGAGGAGAACAGTGCAGTGTTACTGCAGTACAACAAACTGATTTAAAGGCTGCCACAGTGGTTAGTCAATGTCTGTCATTGTTAAAGATTAATGTTTCACATTTCAGTTAAGAGGTGACCATGCCAGTAATGGTTCCTGCTTCAATGTTGATCGTGCTACTGCTCCCAGGTGCGAGACTCACAGATACATGTTGTTGAAGATGAATCTGATTTTTTCAGTGAGGAATGAATAAATTCTGCCTTCGTGTGCTGCCTTTGTGTAATAATCAGAATTATTGTAGATATTTGCTCCCATTCTAAAAGTTTAATATGAACGTCCCTCCAAGTCCTATACAAGTGGGTGCCTTGAAAATAATTTTGATACCCAAGTTCTGACTTACTACTTTTTATCCTTTCATCGTGGCATAGGGAGGGACAGTTTCAGTGTCATCTGTAACCGATGGTGTCACGGTTCGGCCCGATCCTACACGCACTACCTCACCTCACCACCAGAGGTCACCATCCCCCGATCCCACACGCA
>JAOUQW010000049.1:7804240-7815469 GCA_028565825.1 Olivaichthys viedmensis
AACCCTTTGATCCTGTCCAACGCCTGCCTTCTAGCCCACGACCCGCACCTGTGTCCACCTGGTAAGAAGCCTGACAACCAGAAGCTGACAATTACAAATAACATTCTTATCCAGTTACTATTTTCAAAATCTGACATTTTTTTACATTCTTACCCAGTTGCATTTTTTAAATTTTTTTATCTAACACTACAATGTTTTTTTCTAACCCCTTTGGTCCAAAATTGCGCTAATGTCACTGCCTGCTGGGACCCCCTCTTAGTGGAGACACAAGGGCAAAATTGTATTTTCCTGACTTTAAGCAAAGCCTTAAAATTTCTGTCCCATTGTTTACATCTATATAAGCAACTTCATGCAGCATTAAAAAAAAAAAACAATTCTGAAAGGTCTCATTTCTTTCATGGATTATGTGATGTCTAATCCACTCTCTTGTTTCCATGTCTTTCAATGTTGTAGAATCTGTGCAACCAACCCTCTCATGCAACATTTGTATAAATTTTAACAGGCAAGAAACATTTTGAATGAAATCGTAAGACAGCTATGACCGCTAAACCCGACCCTCATCCTAACCATAAACATTTCCAATTCTTATTAATTTGAAAACGTGAGATGGTGTTGGTGTAACACGTTCAATTAAAAGTTGTTAGACAGTGCAATAAAGAATGTTATAATTTTACTCAAAGATGTGCCAGTCATTTTTGAAGCTTGCACAGATCCTGCAGTGTTTTTGGCAGATGATCATTTTTGGCTTTGCCTTTCATGTTTCATTCTAAATGTTTTTGAACATGATTCAAAGAAAGGTGGGGTGGGTTTGCAATAGTCTGCACTCTCTGCTAAGCACTGATGATAATTAGAGGGATGGAGATTTGAGAGCGAGAGCCAGACTTTGAGGTGCGGGTGAAGGGACACTCAGTGTCAGTCCACCATTTGTGTAGTGCATAATGCTATGCTTTCATAGCACCAAGGCATTATGTGGAGCACTTTATATCCATTTGCTTCAGGGAAATTGCTGCCAGATTGATGTTAAATCAAACCAGCTGACTCCTATGATGCTCCTATGATGTTTTGACAAGTATCAAGTCAATAATTCAGCATTGATTTGACATTAGAATTAGCACCACAATTTACACATCTGTTCAAAACAAACAGCTGTTGACAGTAAGTCTAACCACAACTGTGCCCAGAGATTTTAATAGAGATATTAGCTTTAACACACACATATGCGCACAATCACAAATGTGTTGTGACATATGTGCATGCACGCACACACACACACACACACACACTTATAAATACAGTATTGTTCCAGTAGGCATTCAAATTCCAGCTTAGGGCTGTGGGCAAAGGATGTTCCCAGAAGCTCAAATCAGTATAATTTATAACGACAGGCCACTATCATATTGCAAAATAAAGTCCCGACATTATGATTGGATTCTTACCCAGTACCACTGCCTGTTAAGATTTTATATTGTCAGTGTGGGAGGAGGGGAGGAACTATAATAAAACTGCCTAATGTGAAGAGGTTTAGACAAGGTTTAGATTAACAAAGACAGAATTTTTTGTGATTCGTGTGGGAGCAGTAGTCAATTTGGTAAGTATTGGTCACACACACAGTTGAACTGGCCACACACACAGTTTGGTATTTTAGTGATAGTAGAGAAAGGGTCACTCTTTCATGTCAGTTAAACAAAAGTCAGATCCTACTTTGAAGCATATCACTACAGTCTTCCAAGTGGTGCTCAACCAAGGCCGTAGAATCAATTGTATTTCAAATTGCTCAGTAAATTGCCCTCCATCGTTGTAGCAGCAATAGCATTGCATCTCATATCATTCACATTTTCACAGCATGAGAGGAATTCCCATAGAACCTGTTACAACACCTACCACAGGGTGAAATACACTCTCGATTACTCCTGGCCCAGTTGAAGTCTTTTTATAATACTGTCAGTCTGTCTGTCTCTTGTTCTTTCTGTATGTGTGTGTCTCCTGGCCTTGTCCAAACCTACTGCCCAGGCATTCTAAACTACCTTCCACAATGACTAGGAGATCATTAGTACAATTATAAACCATAAGCTTGACATAACTACAACAGAATTTTCTGATATTTGTTAGTTTTAATCATTCAAGACTTCATGATTTAATGTGTGTATTTTAATAGTTACCTTTAGCAAGGCACTCAACACTGAGGCACTTGCAGTGCTATGACACAGAGCCTGTCAAACGGTCTTCCAGCTGCATCCAAATTTTTCTTCTTCTTGGTATTGTTGTTGTTAGTAATCGAGAACATGTTTCTATGTTGCAAGACTACACTTATTGCAGAGCGCAGCTGCGGAGGAGAAAGGAAAATTAGATAAAAATGATAAGGAGAGTTTATGATTTATTATAGGTGATACAATGACCCGTTGATTACATTACCCCATAACATATGAGGAAAGCCTCTGGCCAAAGCAGCCTAATTACAGGTTAATGACATCTAGTGGTCATACATCCTGGCCAGAACATATCCAAATAAAATGTTTAAAATGTTTTAATACAGACACACACACTTATTCATTTGTTTATTTATTTAACTCTCCACTGTACACTCTTATTCTTGGGCAACAGAAAGGTCCCAGGTCCCCACATATTTCTTTAAATTATAAAAACATATGTCCAAGCTCAACTTCAAAAGATAAATGTGATTGTTTAACATATTTAAACTTATAAAACCTGTGAATAAAAATACTAATTGAGACATTCATGCATAATGTTTGCATGAATGTCTCAATTAGTATGTTTGAGGTTTTGGTAAGGTTTTCTTTTCTATAGTTAACAAAAAAATATGTTTTGAATTTTATTGCCTCGTAAAATGTACAAATTAAGCAACCATTCTACATCGTCAGGCAAAAGGCAATGTGAAAAACCAGGCAGAGTTAAAAAAAGCAGTCAAAACATCAGCAAATAGGATAAAGCAGGTAGGCAAAAAACAGCGCGAAGGTCATACACAAGGACTACAGCTATAAACTGCCAGCGAAAAGGCTTAGTAATGTAGACTAGAGAGCAAACAAGGAGTACACACGGGAGTTAATTGGGAACAGGTGAGACTAATTAGTAAGCAGACAAGCTGAAGCGGTGTGGTTGAGAGGTGGGCGTGGCTGTGGTTTCTGGGAGTTGGAGTTCCTGGAAACAGAGGTGACTGTGACATTATGCAGCAAGAGGTACTCATCAAAAAGGTAATACTTAATGTAGATTATGTAATTCTATGTGAAATTATAAACTTCGTAATAATTTTTTCATTATCATATAACCTGTTCTTAACAGGAAAAATGGACATGAAATTGTTCTATGTAAGAACAGTGCTCAATTGCTAACCCTAGCTGTTGGGACCATTTCCTCAAATAGTGAGTACAGTGAACCTGAATTTAAAAAATGATTTCAATGTTATTAGTGGTCCTAAATGATCTAAGAAAGAAGGTGGAATAATCTTTCTCATGTAACACCAAAATTCGTGCAGTAGAGGGATATATATGAAGAACGACTTTTGCTCCAAATGTCCTGTTTCTCTAGAAACGTTTTTCATTTTCATTAGAATTAATTTGGCAGACACTTTGACCCAAAGCAATCCACAATTGAGAAAGGATACAATCCAAGCAAATGAGGGTTAAGTCGTTTTCTGGCAGTCCAGGGATGTGAACTCACAACTTTCCAGTCACTAGCGCTGAGCCTTAACCAATGAGCTACCCCCCAAATACAACGACCCCAGTGCCCCCAATCCCAAAACAAAAACGATGGCATTTGCGCATAAGGCAGGGCCAGGTCCACTCACCCACATAAGGCAGGCCACTGATCACCTCAAACCCTCCCGGCTGGCAGCTGATGGGGAGAGAGGGATAAAAACACTGCTGGCCAGACAAAAGAGAGAGTTAACAGATGTGCTACCGTGTGTCTCATTTGTGCATTAATATTCGTTTCTCTATTCTTCCTACTCAGATTCCCCTGAGAAATCCCTAGGCCTCTAGCTCAGCAGTGAGAACCCAAGCCCTGTGCAAACAGCTGCCTCACACCGTAACCCCACCACCTGGATTTGTCTTACACTCTTTTCCCCTCATCTTTCTGCACTGTATATATAAAATACCCCTCCGGGACTCAACCTGCCTCTTTTGTCTGAGTATTTGTGTCCATTATGTGTGTGGATTACTGACCGGTACCACATCAGAATATATAATTTAAAAAAAACATTTAGCTATGAATAATTGCAGTGTACTTCAATAATAAAAATAGAGACTTGTCTGGAGAAACAGACCTCAGCTGTGCAAGCAAAGTGCTACTTCATATATACTGATGGGAAAAAAGTAAGATTTTATGAAACAAGAAAACTATTATTATAAGCCGTGCACTTTTACAGAAAGTCATCAATTTGCTTTAAGACGTATGAGCAGTAATAGAGCTTGTGCAGTGAAGCATTTCAACTTCTCAATCACACAAAAGATTGTTTAGTGCACTTTTACATAGTGAGGCCCAGATCCAGTTTATATTATGGAATATGAAATAAGGAAAACTCCTGACAAGGTATAATCTTAGTACAGGCAGAAAACCCTGTTTGCAAGGGGAAAAATAACAGACCATCTTGAGGGAGCAAAATATATTTAATTCAGTGTTGAAACCTAGCAAAACAGAAGCGAACAATGAAAACACTGAACACTGAAAAAGTATAATATTGTATATAATAATGATATAATATTATAATATACTGTATATTATGACTTTCAATAAGGAAGGTCAAATGCTAAAAAAAGAAGAAGTAGGCAACAGCATGACCCAAGTCTTGTAAATGGGTTTACATTTAACTGTGGTTCTATTCTCACAGACACTTAAACCTGGCAATTCTCACTATTTTGTCCGATAATTTAGGGCAAACACATGTGGAAAAGGAAACAAATGACTAGTTAATGATAATTGGAGTGTCATTGACATGTTCAGATTTCCCAAACTTACCACATGCACATTTCCTTACTTTAAAGCAGCAAAACAAGTACCCAGAACCTTCCCAGAGGAGCCATGACCTCAAACAGGATTGAAAAAGGGAAAAAGCTCCAGTCTAGAACTTAGCTAAACTCTATATTCAGAATGGACAGACAGTGACATTGAATGTGAGAACACCAATCTGCCCACTGATAATCAGGATGAAAAGATGGGCATGGATTTGTGTGTCTACAGGAAGCAATGGCCAACCTCTGACACTCTGCCTAAAGCAGCTAACCACAGTCACCTAGATTGCAGGGAAAATAGGTTCTCACAGAGATTTCGATCAGCATCATTAGCATGTCAGGCTATGCCCTGTTCCCTGATCCCAGTGCAGTCTTCCCCCAGGTAGCCTCATACTCCATTTCACTCCTAATTATCTAGCTGCCACAAAGCAAGACAACTCATACTCATGTCCGAACAACACCTGCTGTGGCCGCAGCTTCCCAAACCAATTGGTCTTCTTTAAAAGCATTTTCCTAGAAGACCAGCCTACCTGCTACCCCTGTGTGTGTGAACCTACAAAGGCAGAAATTACTTTCCTCTTCCACCTTTAAAGTCGTGTACTGTGAGTTCTCAGGATGCGGTTGAGTTCCAGCTTGTTTAGTGAATTTAATTACATACACAGGGCTGTGGGTGAGCCTCCCAGTCCTCCATGATAAATCTCTTGGTTCATCATTATGTGTGTGGATTACTGAGGAAAGCACTTTGAGGCCAAAGTCTTGGTCAGTTCATCCCCCTGTTTCAGGGTAAAACCTGATTAGTTTTCTAATTGGATGTGGCAGAGGCAGGTGGCTTCTGCCATATGACTAAAACTTTTATTTGAATATTCCACAGGTTATTGTTCTTTAACAAATTACGACACCATCACAACAATGTAATGGCTTATCTTTCTGTGGGCAGCGTTTCTGAGGCTGAGACTAATAGAATTTTGACTAAAAAAGGAAAAGAAAGTTGCTTAAACTTAATTTGTGTATTATGTGTTAATTCAGGCTACATAAATAATTTGGGGCCAACTCAATGACTCAACTAAACTCAGATTTAGCATGTCAGATTTTATATGCTTTGAACTCCATGATTGTTATTATAGATTTTGGTCAAATGGCCACTAGTTTTACTCGTTGAATAGAAAGTCCTCATTGGTCATGTTTTGGTCTTTCTTGGCTTCAGCTGCATTAAATCTGTTGACGGCTTTTATTTATATTTCTTTGTGACTTTAATAGCTGCCAGAACTTTCCTTATCCAATTTAAGAGGCCATAGGCCAGCCTTTTACCCATTCACTCATCCTATCTTTCCCACATATTTGATAAGAACAACTTAAGAAGCATGATTTAGACTTTCAAGTGCCACAAAATACAGTAACTAAGTATAAAATACACAATACAACCCATCATCAAATAGCTTTCATTTCCCCCTGGTTCTTAAGAGACAACCAGTATAATTACATCTTAGTATAGGGCAATATATATTAATCCACCCATACAGAAATAGAAGTCATAACTGACATCGAAAATGACACTCTGGAGAATATGCTGATTTGGATGACCTTTTGTTAAGAGGCCTCTAACAGAGTTCAATAAAGTCTGAACCGGTGAGAAGCCAACTGCTTATAATACAGGCATTTAAAACTTAATTACAGTGCTTGGAGAACCTGTTTTCTTGACAACCAACTATATATTATTACAGTATTACAGACAAGTCTGGGTCTCAAAAACAATGTGATTTCACAAAACAGTGGGTAATATTTTTAGGCATTCATAATACAGAAAATCTGTTAGCAAAATAATTACACCCTAAGTGATGAGAAAAGCTACTGTGTATGTAATTGTGTTAAACAGGCTGCACTATAAGTAATAAGTCAGAGACTTTTATTAATCTCAACAGACTCTGGTTACCACTGGGTTGTCTCTACAGGCTTGTTGTACAGACAGTATTACATTTGACCTCAATATAAGAATAATAATATGGAATCATAAATATTTGTTATCCAAAATCAGTGCCAGATGTCAGAGGAAAGGAGATGATTAGATAACTTTCATATCCTAATTAATACAATTTAATGAAAAAGGGGCCCATCCTAGTTTAGTATTCTAGTTCAAAAAGGTTTTGTTGATGGACCCAGATCTCTTGGGTCAAACCTTTGCTTCAAGCATGAGACTCTATTCTCATGATGACTGTATATAGTCCAGCCAGTTAAATTCAGTAACTTAATCTATGTGAACATGATCCACTGTGCTTACTTGACTCACATGGGCTTTTTTAGAGTACCTAAATAAAAAAAAATAAAAAAACAGGACAGGTGGAAGAGCCATCTGCTACTTAGCCTCAAATCTCTGTAATTGTTCCTTTAATATTAAGATATTCTCTCAAGACCTCAAGATGATTACGATATAGACTGTGGAACACAATAACCACTAGGATTCGACAAGCTGAAACCGATAAACCAATCTTTCTTTTAAATTCATCGTTTACTAGAAGGAATTTTCTTGTACTCCAGTCATTAATGTCCTTTATACAATACGCAAGCCTATAGAGTACAAATTTTTTTATTTGCAATGTGCATAAGATTGTTTTGATTCTATGCACATTGGTGTATTACCAATGGTCCATTTAAATAGGTTCAGTATTATTATTCCCTAAATGCATGTGCTTTGTAAAGAAAGCTGGATTTATATACCATTATATACCTGGACCTCAACTGGCCTCTTTTGCCTACATTAGTTGCCAGTGGGCAAATACCTTGGGGACTTTAAAATGTTTTATTTGATAATGTGGATGATGATTACTCATCAAAGGCTCACATATCCATGTGAAATTGAGTGCAAATGTAGCTTCTAGGTGAGAAAAGCAAAATATACCTCTATTTTACAATATATCTAAAAATGTGAGTGCATCCTGCAACAAGACCTTAATCTAAAACATAAGGAAAAATCAATAGAAAATAGTTTGAAAAGAACGAAAAACATAAATCAAAGTTTTGTCATGACCCTCTTGGTCATCTGATTTGAGGAAAGGAGGTGTATGACATCTGGCAGAGTTATAACAGAGATGTCAAGAAGAATGGGCAAAGATTGGCCAAGCAATCTGACAGAGTTACAACTGTTTTGTCAGGAAGAACACTCGACTGTATTGTATATATTATCGGTACATATTGGTAGATCTTGATCAAATTCATGTTTTGGAATGATTACATATTATAATTTTAAATAATTGTTAATTTTACCTGTCTGCTGTTAATATAATATAATTATAAGTATATAATCTATTAGCCACATGTGTTTTTTGTTTCCCCCCCCCCCAACATCTGCAGCCCAAACTGAAAATGGAACATTAGCAATAGTCAGCTTAAAATGAGTTTTGACATTAATGTAAAAATCCAATCTCGACCAGGTGCCAGTGTATATTATTTGTTGATGGAGTTTTGTGTCAGTCCATTAATAAAGAAACCTGTTTTGGCTTAGCTGCTCATGCATATATGAACAGATGCCACACGTCGATAGAAACCTATTCCATCAATTTCAATTTGCTTCTGTAAGTCAATATAAAAGTCCAGATAACATTTTTTGCAAACGGAAGAGACTCAATCAGACCAACCTTAATATACAAACATTGAATTTCACCTAAAGCTAAAGTAAACTGACATGCATACTATAGGGATTTCCTTCTCTCCTCTTTCCTACCATATATTAGTAGGACTGACATATTCATAACATTGATTGATGTTTTGTGGGTGGCAATTCATTTTGGCCGAGTTGTAGAAATCTATATCTATGGTACAAGAATGATGTATTTTATTAGTAGTCAAAAATGCATTCCGTTACTGTCCATGGAAGAAAATCCATGATGCAGTTACATTTTCACTTGGTCATTTCTGTTATAATTGGTCTCAGTGTCATGGACGCAAAATTATGTCACCTAAACAGGCCTACCCTGCTGCTTTAATACTAATTCTCCCGCTTATGTAAACAGAACAGAATTTATAGAGCATTTAAATTTAATCTTACAGAGTAATTTAACTTAATAATCTTACCAGTAATTTATTAGAAGTAAGGCACTCCATACTGATTATTTCAGTATACTGTCTATTCTTATTAGCAGTGTTTTTCAACATATTTAGCACACAGAAAGGTAACTATAATATACTGATATTTTGCTGCTAGAAAATCAACTACTTTTTCGTAGATTAAACTACACAATTAAGTCAGATATTTTGCGTTACACTATTTCCAAAGTCATTTAATCTCCAGAGGGCAACACATCAGCAATCTTCTGCATAAAAAGACTAAATTTCTACTTATCCCAAATTAGAGGTCAGTCCTGTGTATATTGGAGAGTAATTTTTTTATTACTTTTCTGTCATTTTAGCTTAAACCCTTTAAGTGACCTCTACAACCATTCCGTATTAAATTATGGGCTCATTTTAGATGAAAATCATGGCACACTTACAACCTTTTTCACTTTTGGATAGGAATTCTCGAAATCCAAAATTTAACTCTTTTGTTTGTCTTCATCATCAGCTAAATCCATATTGAATTTATTATGTTTAGATTAATTGTTCACGTTCATGTTTCTTATCTACCTTCTGCTTACAAAATGCCTATTTTCTCCATTCATTATCACACAAAGACCAGTCGCTGTTACCTATGAGCCAATTTCATTAGCAAACCCTGTGAAAGGATGTCTTAGGGCCAACCCATTTAAACATCAAATGACTTAGACAGCATGCCCCTAGTAACAGGCACATTGTTTTAAACCAAATGACAAAAAGGACTTCACCTCATTCCAGAAATATACAGAAAGAAACCCAGCAGTCTAGCCTTTGCCAATGTTCAGATATTTTTCTCTGTTCTTTAAATTATTTTCTTTTTCCATTTGTAGCCTAGAGCATGGTAATTAGAGCAGTGGAGAAAATTATAAGAAAAAAATATAAAATAGCAGCTTTCATAAAATGTGAGGGGCTTGAATGGATGTAAAGAGGTCATGGATAGCTAAAATAAATCATTAAGAAAGGAATTTTTGCTGCTTTGTGTGTCCCTAATTTAATTCCATACAGTCATGTCCACCCAAGTTCTTACCTCTTTAGTTTCCCACACTCTAAGCATTTATCTTACCCTTTTGGCTGTCCACAATTCTTATTTGGTCATTGTTTCCATTTCTCGTTATCAACTCACATTTTAGCTAGTTTTACCTGTTCTCTATATCCAGCTCTTTATATAAAGTCTTTGTCAACATGGTTTCAAATGTTTAAACGTTTACTAAGATTGACAATAAGCATTAATCAAGTGTAGATAAGAGGAATATATATTCTTATCCTTTAGTTTAAATTTTAGTTAAATGTTATAAAATCTTCAATGTTTGGCCTGATCAGAACTATCCGGGCATGTCAGATTGCATAATGATTGACATTGTAATCGTAAACAACCTTACGACGGTGCTGGTGCTGGAAAAGCAGGTAGAAAAGTAAAACACTTCTAAAATGCAAAACAAAAGCGTTGCCGGGGTGTACTTGGTACTTATTTCTAAGGGCTTGTGGAAAGTAGCAAAATACAGTAAGATTGTGCTTTGCTGTTTAAAGAGCTACACTGATTAGCATAGCACTGTATTGCAACAGTGCAGAAGTGGCTCGGTCAGCGCTTTAGGTTTAAAATGAGCTCCTGTTCTCACATTAAACTTCCTGTTATCACACTGATGACATCATGGTGGCTACATGCTGGTGAACGACAGGCCTACCTTATACAGCACTAGGTGTAGACTCCTAGGGCAACTGTTGAAGATTGTGATTATCTTGTCGATTATCGCTGCAAAGTAGAACTGCTTACCATGACCATGTGCAAATTACTGCACTAAAATTTTTATAAAATATGAAAAATGCTAGATAGAAGCACTTTCTCTCATGGTTGCTCATGGGGAAAATAGTAAGCAAGAAAGAAGTCACTTTAGTTTCTTTTGCTGGAGTAAAGCAGGTAGCTGATGTAAGCATATTGCAGATGATAGTGAATGCACCACAGAAGCTATAGCTTACAGTAATATGGTAATTATAAAAATAAGTTGACAGGAGCTTTAAGCTTCTTGTTTCCTCTCTGTTCCTGGCAAAGATTTGCATGTGTTTTTGCAATTCTAAGCCATGGTTGTCACGTGTGCGTGGCTGGGCGTGGGACATAGCATGGCGGTAGCCATGGCGACGGCAGCCACGTGCGCGACCACGCGCGTTTGTTTGTTTGTTTCCTTGT
>JAOUQW010000049.1:7819914-7831706 GCA_028565825.1 Olivaichthys viedmensis
TCAGTGAACAAAGCTTTATGTATTGCTCTTCTGATGGTGTGCTCACTTTTGGTTCTGCCTGATCGTGCTTTGGATACGACTGATCCAGTTTCAGCAAAGCATTTTAGAGTGCCATACAGTGACAATAGAAAAAAAAATCCCAGATTTTCAATGTGGTCTCAAACTTTTGGACCCCACTGTATATATATATATGATGAATCTTTTGGATTGAGCTATCGACTGTTCTTTTGTGTTCTCCTTGTCATCCATCTTGTTTAATGACATGATCCTCTCTAGCATATGGGTGTGGAAAAGATGATATTAGGATAAATGAAGAAGAATCACTCAGTTTACAGCAACTGCTGAGTTGACCATGGAGAGATACTTTTATCATCAGTCTGTCCTCTGTATGAGTGGCCCTGTGTGAATCAGCAAATACGTAAACACTTGATAATCGTACTGACTGAAGATCCAGCCGTAAAAGTAAATGGTTAGTGGTCTTCACTTATCTTAAGAAAAATGTACTTCCAGTTCACTTTAGTTCACTTCCAGTTCATTTTAGAGATTGTTTGACTAAAAAGACTAAAACAGAGCTACACATCATATTCATTACAAAATGTGATTGAACTTCCATCAAAGTTATTAGAATATTAAAATGCATTTAGGAGCATATTATTAGAGTGATAAAAACGTTGTTGTAATTAAACATAATGATTTAATACATTTTTAAACATGTAATTTTGTATTGCGGTTGCACTGGAGGGAGGACTAATTGGTGGCCCTTTATAGTTTTTCTTGTTTGTCCAAGGATTTATCTTCATATTTGAATAACAATCTGCAGACAATTACCAAAGAGTAACTAATCCCCAATTACTGTGAATTACATATTTACACAGTTAAGCTAAAAGAGGGGATATGTAGAGGAATTTCCATAAAATTAGTTTTTAATGATACTATCCAAGAAGCTCTGAGACTAAACATTGTAAATAAGATGAGATGATTTCAATGGATTGGTTCTCTTGACTCTGAAGCTTGGAAAACATATATGAAATAAAATGTCAAGTGTAAACTAAACGCAGCATCACAAGTCAATCGTTACACCTTTGTGAGAGAAAGCTTATGAAGTCTTTGCAAAAAGAGCTAAACATTAAATGCATTTCTCTACATGTTGTGTGCTCTTCATTATACCCTCTTCCACGTGGTTCTACCGAGTTCTGACAGACAGAAAGGTTAACTGCTTGAATCTACAGTATGTGACCACGAAGATGCTCATTTGCATTGTGAGGGTTTATCCTTCTTTCTTGACAAGAATATGCCCAAGTTTTCCTTATACTTTTATTTCCTTCCATAAGTCATAATATTGTTCATTCATGAACCATATTTCATTCATGAACCATCCAATATACTAATTCTGTTCATCATCATCATATTAAATATTTGAGTAGATATAATGTTTGGCACTTGCTAAACACGTATACAATTTAATAAGTAGCATGATAGTTAATACTATAAATATATTGTAGATATTGATCAAATACAGTAAATGAGTCATAATTTCACTTCCCTGGTTTTATTAAATGAACGAAAGCCACAGAGAGAGTGATGGTTGCTGCTCCTTTGGCCTATTGACAACACCCAACTAATAACACTGTTTGTTACCCATTAGCTACATGAAAAAGCTCTCTATATCACAACGTACTGCTCCGTTTTTTTTTTTGTTTTTTTTTTGGTTTGTTTGTTTGTTTCTGCTTCCCTTCTTGAGCTTTTTGATCCTCCCCCAGTGTTTGGAGTCTATATAGCAGTTCTAAGCTGTGTATTCCCTAGTTCCTGGGTTGTGTTAGTATCTGGTTTTGACTCTTGTCTGTTTTTCTTGATTATAAGTATGGATTATCCCATTGTGTTTTTGTCAGCCTTTGTTTTGACCCCAGCCTGGCATCACGGGCGGCGATAAGGGTGGGCAGGAGTGGACGGTGCCCACTCTAGCCTGCGTCTTGCCCAACCAATCAAACATTTAGGGACAAGAAGTTTTTTTCCTTATAGTCAGTATTTGTGCTCCTTTTTGATTGACCAGACACAAACGTCATTCGAACAGTCTAATGAAGTGGCTTAACGTATCGTCATTTCACATAACTCATGTGACATAAGCCTTGTGAGTGTGCGAAGACCGGAAACCTTAATTTAAATAACATTCATGTTAATGCTTCATAAGTAGTTTCAAGTTTCTTTTTTGTGCTCTTGTAAACATTTGGTTTTCATGTAGTTTAATTCTGTATTTTGTTGTATTTGTATTGAAATAATGTTAACGTCTTGAGACTACAATTTTGTGTTACACATCAGAATTATCTGCAATAACCTATAATTATGTTCAAATTGGATGCCCAACTAAAGTTTTGTAATGCCCACCCAGTCAGTACTTTCTAGAACTGTCCCTGCCTGGCATAATAATGATGAGTTTTGAAATAACCTCAATAAACATATTGAACATACACACTTGTGTCTTGTTGCATACTCTACATGCATGGTCACACAACCACAAGCACTGTGACGGGTGCTCGGGGTCCTACTTCAGGAACATGGAACTGGCCTGACTAGATGCCAGTAATCAAAGTAAGTTCGTTATCAGGAGGGCATCTAAGCACACCACAGCAGGCATCTATTACCTCTCCTCCGGCCATAGCCCTCCCAGTCAGTGAGGTATTGGAGCTAGCCCCTTTTCCTGCGGATGTCCAGTGGTGTTGTTACAACATTGAGTGCCCTTCAACAATGAGAGCTGAATCCAAGGAGAGCGACGTGAAACAAAGGGTTGAATCTATAGGTGGGTGGCAGTTTAGGTTTTTCTGTTACCCTATTGATTTTTTTTGTATGACTTTGAAAGGTCCAATGTAACATGGACTGAGATCTTTGCACAACAGTCATAGATTGATTCCCATAGTGGAATGCCAAACCCTCTCTTTCAGTGTTCAGGGGGGTCTCTGTGGTACGTGTACCAAGGAGTTCTGGGTGCACTTAACCCTGGGGAGAAACCTAGGTCATGTGCACCTTAGGAAATATTTTTCAAATTTAACAAACAATCTGTAAACTTGCCAATATTGCTCTCAAGTGACAGACGTAGTCCTCAAAGGTTGCAGAGTACAGGACATCTTCAACATACTGTAGGCTACGACAAACTGGTTCAGAATGCCACAGAGGCCCTTGGAGGATGAAGAACTGGGACATATGGGCCATCTGAAAATGCCATAAGGCATTACAAGGTACATGCAATGCTCTGACGTGTTGGTAAATGCCTTCTTCTGTTTGTCTCCCTTCTGGATACAAATTAGGTTGTAACCACTTCTCACTGTTGCTCTGCACAGTTTTTAACAGTACAATGGCCACTGAGACCTTTTTATATGGCACATGCAGTATAGAAATTAAATTTGAATAGACTTATACCTATTATTTAACTTTTTTTTTTAAACTAAATTGCACAAGGCACTGGGAAACCATTGATTTCTGCGATATAGCCGAACTATTAATTCCTATTTGAAGTCATGAAGATATGGCGACCTGTGCTTGATTATGTCTTGGGCAGAATGATTTTGTTCCTCTAGATCTTTGATATTGTTTGATATTTCTATGCTAATAGCCCATAAAAAGCAACAGCTGTTTTCATTTTGAAAAGCACATTATTCATCACACCACAGGAGAAACAAAGTAATTTTCTCTTCTCTTTACCACTAATCGTTTGTTCTATTTGCAGTTCAGGCTCAGTGAGTGGCAGGTGAATGCTGTAATGGACTTTTAAAGGTAGTAATCTTAAAACAGAATTTAGTGACGTTCATATCAAACCTTATGGACTGAGCCTTTCAATGCTATTTTTAAGCTGCACTTTTCCACCTTTGACCTCCCTCTGTGTGTGAGCTAAATCACTCTCACAGTTAATCTATCTCACTCTGAAGTATAAATATGTTTTATTGCAAATGACAGCTCTTCAGGTGATGCACGGTTGATAGAGGGCATATTCATTCATTGCGGGTGGGTTTGCATGATGGATATTCAGCTAGCATTGCTGGACTTCCATCATCAATCAACAGCATGGGAGGTCAGGTTTGAAGACATGCATCCAACCACAAAAAAGAATGTATAAAAAGTCACCTTTGGTTTAGTAACCTTCAAAAGGTCTCAGCTCAGCAGTACTTGACCCATATTTCAGCCCAGGACTTCTGTAAATTTTCTACCAAACCTTTGGGTAATCAGAAGCCCTGTGCGTACTATGCATTAATATCTATTTTCTGCTCGGTTCTCAGTCTAATCAAGAAAAGTTACAGTCCATGCTCCAGTCCATGAATGTATGCACAGATATGTGTTAATTGTTTCTAAAGCTATTGCAGAAGATCATTTGATTTACACTTAGCATTTCAAACATTATTTTATTGGCAAACTCATGGCAGCTTTTGCTGTTGGTTGGATACTGTATGCGAAGCACAGGTGATGCCATTTCTTCAAGAGGGTGTAAAAATATTTCCTTGTGTTTTATATCCTGTCATTGTTAAGAGTAAATATTAATTTTGCCAAAGTAAGAGAGATTTCCCTCTGTGATGTGTTTGCTCATAGCATGTTTGATCAGTTTATCCTTACCATTTCTGTTTCAACTTTCAACGTGCCTGCTCTTTCATCTTTTTCTCCTCCTCATTTAAGTTTTCAGTCTGACTTCATCAGCCTCGAGACCACACTATAGAATTTCATTTAGAGTTTGCTCAATCCTTCTGCACTATAATCAAGACCTTTTGCACTATAATCAATGGTCTTTTTGAGCAGCCTAATGGTACCAATATCCAGTGTAATAGCACTCTTATCTCAAGAAGTAAGTTTTCCACTGCTTTGGCCTATATACCAGCTTTGCTCCATTGCACAGAAAATGCAGAACAGAAATCTTTCAAAATTAATATATTCTGATACCAATTAAAAACATTTCAATACTTCAAACTACATTTTACATTTTCTAATGAATACCTAACTAATCTCAAAACTGTAACTTTTCTAGTGAGTTTTCTGTTGAGGTCATGAACACTTTTTCAATGCCATATAGATCACACCATATTTATCCATTTGAGAGTATAAATCATCATTCGAGAGTATAAATCATTTTGTGCAACACCTACGAAAATACAAAATATCTTATTGAAGCACTTGAAAATCTGAAAAAATTAAGCAATTTCAGGAATAGTACATTGACCATTTAGGGTAGTCTGCAGGTACATTTAAATCACAAATTCACATACATAAGCTGCATGACAAATTTAAACTGTTAATCTGTAAATTAATGCTACTCTCTGTGTTTTATTTTAGTAGTGGACTGGTAGATTTATAGCTCTATTAATCTTTAGCATAGAGCACTTTGAGCCATGTGAGGAAAACACTATTTTACTTCATGTACATTAACAGAATTAAACCAGAAGGTGCGCACACTCATCATGTAATGAATGAAGTCAGTGACACAAGGATGATTATCCAGAGTTAGAAACAGACACAGCTCCTTGCTTCTCCTGACTTAATAATGACATAATAATTATTTAATAACTCTAGAGCAGATGTACGTAAATGAATAGCTAAACCAAAATAATGAGACTTCAGCGACAGTGCAGGTTAAAAAGAAAAAAAGAAATATGAGACAAGCCTGCAAACCATGACCTTTAGTTTATGAGCATTTTGGGGAATATGAGTTTTAATGTTTGGGAATTACAGCACTTTGTGTCTAGACCCCCATTCTAGTTAGTTGGCACGAGGAATAGTTATTAACTTGATGTCTCTACCTGCTCTACAACCCAAGCCCTGAAAACACACAAGTTCTCAGTGACTCTTCTATGACCGAATAAAAGGTTAAGAAAATGTTGTTGACTCAAAATATAGTACCTCATCAGTGAAATATAGCACTCTCATTTTAATCAGTGATGCAGCACTGTAATGATTTCAGAAAATATACCACTAAGGCAACAATGGAATTCAGTAGGAAAATTGTACAATTTCCTAATTTAAATAAGACTAAGCTTGCATTACACTGGATGAAAAGGACACCTCTCACTGTCATAACCCCTCAACTCAAACATAGAACTCATGACCTTAGTATTATAAGGTTCTATCTGCCATTCAATTTTAACCCAGATAGAACCTTATAATATGAAGGTCACGAACTGCCAACAGGACACAGTAAAGCCTTGATAAACTCTCAAAGGAAGATGATGCTGTCAGTAGTTGCAGTTGCAGAGTAGTTATTGTTTTCAAGGCAAATACTTTTATTCTACTTTACCTGCATTGTTCTATCCCAGTGTTATAATCGCAAAACATTAATCATTAAACATAGAATGATGCAGCAAAAATTTGTCCCAATACACTAGGAAATGTGAACTTTAGGCAATCCTTTACCACAATTTCTCTCTCTCTCTCTCTCTCTCTCTCTCTCACACACACACTCACACCCTCCATAATTCTGACATATGGCATAGGAAGGAACTATAAAGCTTGAAATGTTTTTTTTTGGAACTGTGGCATAGGCATTATTTCTGGCAAGAGATTGCAGTGATAAAGGGAGAAGTACAAGGAGATTTAAATCAATGTGCCACACAACAACATATCTAGTTCCCCCTTGTATTAAGTCAAAATGTCTTTATTGATTTCCTGCTGTAGACTGTTTGGGTGATGTGAACCATGGTAAATGACTAAAATACCAATGCAAATGGCATTATATTTGTTTGTGCATGTATAATTGCTTTTAAGGTATTTTCATATATACCAAATAAAAGCCTCATTAATGTTCGCATATTTTAAACATTTCATTCAGATTTTACAATCTTAAATTCAATATACTCAAATAATAATGGTATCCGATTGGTAGTGAAGACCATACAGTATATAAGAAATCACTGGTGGGTGGCATCTTGTATAAGCACAGCCTTGAGTTCACTGCTTTTTTGCTCCAAGTTGAAAACCGTGGGATATTGGTCACTTTGGGAATTTGTATAGGGTCTTGAGGGTAGCCTTTAAGTGATGAGTGGAGATTATGATGTCAAAATTAAAAGGAGCAAGCAAGATTCTCATAATAAATTTGTATAATGATCATATGTGATTTTGGGAGAAGCTGAACAAACGTATTCTGAATTTAACTTTATCTTATGATCTATGAGTCTGTAAGCTTTAGAAGAACTAGTTGCTGTTTACTGGTATCCCATATTTACCACTGATCTTATGTAAGTTCATACACTATATACACCTGGTCTTCAGGAGACATTTGGAACAATTTAATAAAAAAAGGTATATACACTCTACTAATAAGTAGTAATAATAGGTGAACTAGGGTAATTAAGGGAATCTAGTAAATCTCTAATTGCCTTCATATGATATGGGGGTCTATTTTTGTGCAAGCGTAATGTGTTGGTATAATGCCAGCGTATTGCAGACAGAAAATGCAGTTGTAAGTTATGTTAGCCAGCTGGTTATTTCTATCACTAAAATATCGACTATATATTTCTACCATTTAAAATAGAGACTATATTAAATATATAAGTGAAACATAATAGTATGTCATAACAAAAATGTCTTTGATTGCTCTGCACTCCACTCATCAGGGCATAATACTCAAGGCCAGGGATGTCAAACCAGCACTTTATTTTCAAGCCTTCCTGTCATCCCATTTAACCCAGAGTCTCCCACTACCCATGTTACATTACGATAAAGAGCACCAGAAACAACATTCCCACAGTAATCACTCAAGGAACACTACTGCATATCCTCTTGTCAATACATTCACTTATCCTCAGCTGCTGCTTCACTGACCACTGAAGCAGCAAGTTCATTAACTGATCAATACTGCTTCTAGGATGTATGCTAAAGACCCTTTCTGTCATTACTGTCGGAGACAAACCTAAATTTTGAACTTTTTATCCGTGAATATGAAGAAAATTTGTTATTTTCAACTAATTTTTCTCCCAAGCAATTGCTGCAAAAGATTAATCCTTAAACTGACAAGAGGCCTCAATTACCAGCTGGTTTCTTTCCTTATTGATATCTGTAGCTCCACCTGGCAATATTTGCTATTGCTAATAGATCCCTGTTATAACAACTATCTACATACACCCACACACTGATGTCAAACATTGGATTCCATCTATGTAATCCATACACATATGTTGTGTAATCCTATCCTAACAGATTGAAAACAAATAAATACTGCGAACAATAACAGCAGTCGAACTGCAGTATTTCAGTAATTGCGTGAGCGTCTCTTACAGCCACCAGTGCTCAACCCCTCTGGCACAGTGAGTTTGAGATTTGTGTCGTATTCCTACCGGAAAAACCTGATAAAGTTGCTGACCTTTAGCAGGCAGTGGGGTCACATTGTGTCCCAATGTTGTGATGCAAGGTATCCCTCATGTGCCTAATGGGGTTTAAGGTCAAGTCAGGATGACCAGATCTTTGATGCTCATCCATGTGCCAGTCTGCTGAAACCTCTGCAGTCCAGACACAGTGGTGCATCTTATGTGCTGTGCATGTCAATCTGCAGCATGCCAATGGTTATCTTACTCTCTTGTGACATCCGTGGCACTATAGAATGCACAGAAAACTGACTATATGTGACCTATAACTATATAGTTTTCTCATTCTCATTTTTTCATTGGGATAGATTCTGTACAAATCCACTGGTTTAAATTTCAGCCTGGATTTTTGAGATGTCTAAATCCTCTTTAATGAGTTTTCTTAGGCCTAGGTAGTGTGTATGGTGATAATGTGTTGTTGCAGAGAGAGACACCATTAAAACAATGTCAAAGACCTGCAAGTAATCCGATCATAGCTGAATACTAAAAGAAAGAATAAAAATGGTCAGCATTGTGTTGATTACAAGGGGGCCAAAGAGGGGAAGAAAAGGGGGGAGCTTCTCACTTCCCTGTATACCTGTAGGTTATTTCTACTATAGAATATTTATACAAGCTGTAGATTACTACAACTAACAAAGATTGTGATTGGTTTGCCACAGGAGACAAAGTCAAAACTAGAAAAAACAATCTGGCATGAAGAGAAAACCAAGGTAATCCAGAAACACAACCAGAATGAAGGACAATAAAAAGTCCTAAAATGACACCATTACAAGAAAGGGGAGAAATCAATTTTTCCATTTAGACCTCGATATTGAGTAGCCTTCAATCTAAAAATCTAAAATGTTTCTCTTTGCAACAGTTTTTAAATCGATTACCACCTTTACTCAAACTTGAATTGATATAATTTGTTCTATTCCTATTACCATCAGTGAGTTTTCACTTCCATGATTAGCTTCCTTATAATACAGTGCCATAGGATATTGGACATTACCAGTTCTAATAGCATTTTTTATGCTCTACCACTTTGGCTTTTAGTTTCCGTTTTGTCCTAGCAATATAAAAGCACCCACATGGACATTCTAGTTTGTAAACAACAAAACATTTATAAAAGTATTTGTGTTGAAAATGTCGCCTGTCAGTGAGTCTGTAAAAGTATGTGTTTTTACCATGTTGCCACAATGATTGCAGTTACCACAATAGTGGTTACCTGCTGAAGGTCCCAAATAAGTTTTGTTTAAAAGGGGGGAGGGTAACTCTTTACAACTATGTCTTTGATATTGATGAAAATTATGAGAGGCCGATCTTGAAATATTTCTCTGTGAGTATCATCACTTTTCAGTATATCCCCAATTTTTTTATACAATGTTTGGTTTATATCCTCTTTTTGGAAATCCTTTTTTGAAAATCCTCATCAGTATTGCAAATGCATTTTGATGATTGGAACTGACCAAACAAGATGTTTTCTATCTGGCAAGGAGGATGGAAACTCTCTGCCTTAATGTGGTGTTGTGATCTGTTGGCTTTCAAATGAAAAATCAAGATAGCTTTTATAGCCATGAAATTGCACTAAATCTGTTTTTGAACCAGGTCATATGAGTAAAATATCATCTATATAGTGACCCCACCAAAAGATCTTTTCCAAGAAACTGTTAGTTCCGGAATAAACCCCCCCAATCTTAAAAACAAATTGGCATTATTTGGAGCGGAGCAAGCTCCCATAGCAGTGCCTTTCACTTGAATGTAAAACTGATTCTGAAATACAAAACATTATTTTTCAATATCCACTCTGGTAATCGCAGAATAAATCCAGCGGTGGGCATCACCTCTAAAGACCTAGATTCCAAATGTGATGGCTCTTTATGGTCGATGTTGGTGTAAAGAGATTCAACCATTGTACATCCATTGTAGCCAGGATTGATGACCCAATGTTCTTCATCTCTTTAATTTTATTCAGAACAAAGTATCTTGAAGAAAAGATGGCAGTTTAACAACATAAGGCTGTAGGAAGTCATTTTCCTATTTTTGTGTTTTTGGGCTAATATCATTATGGCTTTTATGGTTAGTTCATATATAATTTTTTATGGCCTAAAATTTGTAAATTCTGAAACATATAACTTTGAGTTGTAATTACTTGAAATCTTTAATTGCTTAAGTCTCATAAACAATAGCTTTCTGCTACTTTAAATATTCCAAACTCAATTACATTGAGTGGTGGGAATGAACAGTTTGAGTTGCAAGAACTGAAAATATGTGTAGGCTCCTACAATAATTTAAGTGTTATGCAATTAAAATGTTGCATGGTTTGGCTGTATGCTGTATTAGCGTCAGATGTACGCAAATTTTTCTATGTTATGTGTCACGGTGTAGCAGCAGGGAGGCAGGACACAGGCGCAAAGCCGTTTAAACATACATTTATTAAACAAACATGGACTACATGAACTACAAACACACGTTGCGCTCTCCGCGGCGTCGGGGAACTCTGCCACGCCTCCAGCGGCGAACTCTGCCACGCCTCCAGCGGTGTCGGGGAACTCGGCCACGCCTCCTGCGGCATCAGGGAACTTGACCACGCCTCCTGCGGCGTCAGGAAACTCTGCCACGCCTCCCGTGGCGTCAGGGAATTCGGCCACGCCTCCCGGCGTGTTGGTGAACTCGGCCATGCCTCTCCCGGCGTCAGGGAATTCGGCCACGCCTCCCGCCGTGTCAAACTCGGCCACGCCTCCTGCTGCGTCAGAGAATTTGGCCACGCCTCCTGCGGCGTCAGGGAACTCGTCCACGCCACATGGACTACATGAACTACAAACAAACGTTGTGACATTTAACAGACAAACAATGAAAGACAAAGCAGGATGGGTACACGGGGATATTTGTACAGACACTAGTCACGCAGACACGGACAGGAAACAAGTGGATGCACTTGACATAAGTAACACAGGGCGGGACTAGACAGATAGGGGAGTCCCACGGCCGGAAGACCGTGACATTATGAACCAAATTCAAGAGAGTCGGCTCTTATTGTTGAACTGAGCCAAATGATCTGAATTACTGAAAGAAGCCAGAATTTCCATCACTTTGGAAACATTTATTTAATCGCTACTAGTACGTGGCCTGGATATGGCGTGAGTATTTAGGCCAGAATCGGGCCTAGATTCAAACCGGAGCTAGACAGATAGGATTTATACTCAGCATTTGGGCCGGATGTGGCCCTAGTGAGGAAATCGTCATCATGAAGTGCTTCGGGCGGCTAGTCATGAATCAAGAAAGAACAGTCTTCCCACCACACTGGACCCATTTCAGTTTGCATATCTCCCGAACCGGTCAACAGAGGACGCCATATCCTCAGCCATCCACCTGTCACTAACCCACCTGGACAAAAAGAACAATTATTTGAGACTGCTGTTCATAGACTTCAGTTCAGCATTCAACACCATCATCCCACAGCAGCTCATAGGAAAGCTGAGCCTG
>JAOUQW010000049.1:7836668-7851534 GCA_028565825.1 Olivaichthys viedmensis
AGTAATGCATCCTGAGACCATTCATGTGTGGGGTTGCTTCTCAGCCAAGGGAGTGGGCTCACTCACAATTTTGCCTATTTATACTTAAATGTAGTAAAGATAAATAGTGTGCATCCACAAAACCAGGTTGTAAGAAATGGGACAAGCCTAAAGTCCAGAAAAATAAAAAGGGTCTTGGTTCATTGCACACAGGTGTAGACACTCACTCGTTACCTGCCGGTTCGCCCCGACTCCTCCCCCTGTCTACAGCCGACCACGCCCCCGCTGCCACACTCGTACACAGCTGTAATATGTTATGTCAACCATTATGTTTTCATATATGCGCTTTCCGTTAGAAACAGGAGTTATGTCACGGAGGACGAAGGGTTTGGGCACAGCAGCTGGATTAGGGAGGAGATGAGAATTTTTAGTTGAATTAGCCAGTAGAAAATAACGTGACGTCTTTATTTGATGGGAAACTACAGCACATTGAAAGATCAGTTTCTTGTTTTTTCTACCAACAAAGCAAAAAGCAGGTTTTTGGCAGAAAGTGACGTCATTACGTCAAACATTTATTTTATTTTTTATTTTTTTATCACAAAACGTCTATTTAATGGAAACCAACTGCTGACAAAAAAGTTTGCAAACTTTTTTTTAACGCATTTTAATTTTATCGCTTGCTTTATGCGCACGAAGGGGGTGGGAATACCCGCCATAAAGATTACGTGTCAGGCCAATCAGGAGCCTACTTCCATTTGCACAACACAAGACCCGCCCTGATGGGCTGACTGACAGGTGGACGGATGTTAAAATTGAAAACGCAATCGGCTCGGAATGCATTTTCAAACAGTCAGCGCTTGCAGTAGCGACATTATGTAAATGCAAATCGGGGGGCGCAGTTTCCCTTTTTGCATTTTAATTTGAACACTTTTATAGCGTGTGTCGTCTTTGATAATGAAATTGCAAATACCTCATTAGAGAGGGCAAGTGCATGTAAAGTAAATTGCTTTTCAATGATCATTTTGACACCATTGTTGCACTGTCACATGAAATATACAAATGCAGTTCGGGAAATACATTTGAACTTTCCAGTTTGCATTTTCATTTGAAAAAAGCTCATCCTGAAGCGTCCGAATCTCCATGTAAATGAAACATCAATGCCACTATACCAAATAGCAAATGCAAATATTAATATTGAATTTGAATTTTGAGCTAAAAATTGCATACATGATATGGAATTTTTAATTCAAATATAGGAATACATTGCCATTTTACATATTACATTTGCATTTGAATTTAGCTACTGATATGCTTCCATATATCACTGCCCTCCTGGCACCCTTTGGGAAGGAAAGCCGGAAGTCTTTGCCACTGCAAGTATATGCTACAATGTTCACTTTACACCAGACACAATACAATACAATACAGGGAGTATGGTGAACAACTCTTGTGGCTAGCTCAGGGAAACAAACCAGCTGCTGAGTATGCTTTCTCTTTCCATACTCTGGCTGCAAGCAGTGGTTGGAATGACTGAGCATTAATTATTTCCTATTGCCGGGGTTGGGTAGGAAGCCTTGCACACCAAGCTAGCCTGTCACTAGAACACCTTGTCTCTTGACCAGCTCATCACCCTCGCTATACAGCTGGGTAATCTACTGAAGGAAAGAAGTAAACAGCGCCGAACTACTCATGCAAAAGCTTATCCAGCAGGATTCCTTGATCCTAAGTTGGAAGGACCAAGCTCACACCAGAGGAATTTCAACATGGATTAGCTACATAAGGTGTTTGTACTGCAGGGGTTTAGCTTATCCATGTGAAGCACTTTTTGTAATAGTTAATCATTACACCACAAATTAATTTGGAAATAGGTCCAAGGAATATCACGTATATATATTTTAAGGGCTATTTAAGGTAAAATATCAGTAGAGATATACAGTATGAAAAAAAAATATTTTACTGGTTGTCTAAAAGAGTCTGTCAACTCTCTTTTGTTTACTTAGGTGCCCAGACATGTAATTAAGCATTTCTTTGAACCCTATTTTTTATTTTGTAAGAAAGCATGGCTGGGTCTAGTTATCCCTGTTAGGACTTGCAGAACCCAACAAAGAAGTCATGGGAGCAGGCAGTTTTTACTCTCATCTCCTTCAGGAGCGGGCAGGACTGGGATTAAAACAGTTTCGCGCATGCCTCACATGTGTGTGCTGTTTTTTTTCTTTTTTTGTTGTTGTTCTTGCTTGCTTTTTACCTTCACGCCTTCTTACTTTACTCACGATCTAGTTTGTCCAATTTTGCCAAAGTCTTTTGTTCATTTGTATCCATGTTTCCCCGTGTTTTTATTGATGCAAGTTGTGATAAGGAAGGGCTAGATGGAGTACGAAATAGAAAAAAATGCAGAACGTTGCAAAAAGGAGATAAAACAAGATGATAATGGGAAGACTTAAGGGAAGACATGTTCCCTTCCAGCACACTTTGAGAGTTTTTCTTTTTAAACATTTATACAAAGCCACCCTTTTACCAAGCACACAAGCGGTTTGTTTTTTTGTTGGTTCCATATCATTTGATAAGAATTATTCTGACTCCAAAATATGAAAAGTATTTACATGTTATAAAGATTTCAATCCTGTTGGCGAGGTAACACTATTGTGCAGCCCAGCCTGAGTGAAAAACAGGGCGGTTATAGGCTGCAATTTGTCTTTGCTAGAGCCCTAAAATCTGGACTAGTTATGCAAAATTTCCCACTGCAAGAGCAACCATGAGAGGGTTTCCAGTTAAGATTAGCCAAGCAAATTAACATTTGGTTAATGTAAGGTGTTAGGGCTTTAGGCTTAAATCAGCACAGGACAAATAAACTGATTTCTATAAGTGATAGCCACAATATTTAAAACTTTAGCTGACATGTTAATAATAAACACTCCTTTACTAACAACAAAAAGTACAGTCTTTTAACTTTAATATATTATTTAAAAAAAATAAAAATTGTCAAATGGTAGAAATAGAGAATAGCTTAACAATTACCAAACTAAGGCACAGCACAAACCTTTGATCCCTTCATATCTACTGTTCCATGTTTGTTAAATAAGGCTTTTATTTTAATTTTAATGAGTCTTTGTATATGTGTATGTACATAAGCAAATGAATTTAGTGTGCATGTGCTTTCACTCTACTCTGTGACTGTTTTGTTGTTCCTTATCTCACTTGAATACATCTGGGCTGTTTAGAGAACGTGTGACAGATGACATTTGTATTTGCAAAGGAAGCAGTTTCTTGGCTTCAGACGCCACCTACAAATGTCTCTCAGTGCAGTATTCCCTCTAAAATCAATCAGCTTTCGGCAAGACATGTGGCTCGGTCTGGGGAAACTCTACCCTTCAGTGAATCTTGCAACAAGCCTCTCCCTTCCCCTCTCACACATGATGTGTTAATTAGCAAACACTCCTTAATACAAAACCTTGTCCTCACACTATTGCTTCCTCGTTGCGTCAGCGATGTGACGTGCTGATTTTTTTTCTTCCCACATTTGTTTATTACTTTATCAGCATGTCTTTCTGTGATCCCTCTTCACAGAAAATATAAAAATGCTCTGCTAGCTCACATACAAGCTTCTTCTAAAATCATCCTTCCACAACACACTGTCTTTCTTGCTCACTGCTTTGTCCTCGGTTTATGTTTTTAGTTGCGAGTCTGTGCTTGTAGGATCAACAGTTAAACACCAGTCAACTCACATCTCTGGGAATAGTATCTTTCTGGTTGAATCCTGTGGTTGCTTACTAAAAAAGCTTTTAGCTTTTTAAAGGCGCCTTTTAGTGTTTTTGTGTTTCAGTTCCACAGTAATGCATTCTGTGATCACCATTTTCATTCTTGGGACTCCAGGGACTCAATGATTTCCTGAAACCTTGCATCTCAGCAAACAACATTTTATAATTCAAGATGCTACAGACTATGGGTAATGGGTATGATATGTGGGTAAGATACACTCTAATAGACTATGTGGGTGTGTGAATGCTTTTTACACAGCTTGTGTTGTGTCACTGGGTATTAACTTTGCCATTCTGCTCAGTGAGCAGAAAGCCTGGAGGATCAGAAAAAGGCATTTCCAAGATTTAGATTTTTTATAATGCGTGCATTCAGTCCAGCCTTCTGCCGGGTGGGTATGACACAAAAAGCAGTTCTCTGAGGGAAAAAGCATAGCTCTCATTTCCACTGAATACAGGAAATTGGACTACGTGCAGGTCTGTCGTTCAATTCTTCTTAACATGTGTCCATGAAGGTTTCCAGTCAACCTGGTAGTTGAAAATCTAATAGTAGCAAGTCAAAGTGTAACTGGAGGCTGTCCTTAAAATTGCCCTTTCAAACTATTAAAAAGGTATTGACATTCCATAACTTTCTATAACGTAACATGTTCTGACCTTTCTCCATGTACAACATTGCTTTTCAGGTGCAAGATCAAGCAATCTTAGACTGTATGAGTCTGCATTGCTTTACCTTATATAGCAATTTATGTTCACTTTTATTATGACCCAGGAGCTTTCAGTTCTCAGGTGCTGGGTCATGTGTCACCTCAGAGTGTTCATTTGGTTGTCATTTTCTCTTTTTATCCCATGTATTAATTTTCATCGCTCTAATGTGTCTTGCAATGATCATAATCAGGTTTATTGCCAAGTAGGTTTTCACATACAAGGAATTTGCCTTGGTATGTTGGTGTATAACAATAAACATAGAATGGAAAATAAAAAGCAAGTACCGTAAGAACATAAATATAGAAGAAGTACAATAAAAATAACAATGTACAATATATCTGTTTTTGAGAGATGAAATGAAATGAAAGAATGAAAGAGCTGTACAGATTGTGTAGGATGTGCAAAAAATTTGCCAAGGAATGTGATGTGCGTTAATGTAACGTGTTGAGACAGATGTGGAGGCTTTACGTTAATGTAACATGATCATCAAAATTGAGCAAATTATTTCCTAAAATTGTAGGAAAAGAATTGGGAGCCATTTGTAGATTTCCACTAGTTGTGATCCTTGGTGAAGTTTGCTGGGGCATTACTAATGGTTACCGCTATAAAACATTTATGAATTACTGTAAATCTAAAAGTATCACAGGAAGATTTTTTTTTTTATATGACTAGCTTTTAGTGTTGGAATATTGTATTGTTATGTGTTAAGCAATGTTATAGTTGAAATTATTTTATTTAATTACATTAAAGCCATTTTGCTGCATGTTTTGCTGTCAGTGTGAAAAAATAAATGTGATCATGCAATAGAAAAGCTATCCCAATCAGCCATAGGAACTCTGTCATGGACGCTCCGCCTCGCACGGCAGTGCGGGTGACCTAGCTTGGCGGTTGCCATGACAATGGTGCTACGCACTCTGTGTCTGTTTCATGTTCACGCCCTTGTCTCGTCATGTTAATTGTACCCACCTGTTTCCTGTTTGTCTTCCCTGATTGGTCACTGTATTTAAAGCTGTCGTATTCCAGTCTTGTATGTCTACTCTGCGTTTGTTTTATGTTTATTTTATGTCATGTTTTATGTTTAGTTTAAATAATAAATGTTTAAAAATGGCTTCGCGCTTGTGTCCATCCAATTCCCGTCTACACCGTGACACTATCTCAGTACAGTTTTAAATAGTGTACTTATATTAAAGGCATGTTAATAAACAGACAGTATCTAAAACTGGGCAGTGGTAGACAAAGCTTCCCCAGATGTAAAGTAAAACTAGTATATGCAATAATTCTGACAACAAAATACATAACTTTAAGGAAGTAAGATGCCCCTTACTAATTAATGATATCTAGTTGTGCATAGACAATTCATGAATAGAAGTCCTAGTAAGAAAAGTAAAGATAGAGAGGTCATGCCAACTGGAGATAAAACTGTTAACTAGGCCTTTGCATTGCTACTATTCCAAAGTAGAGCATGAAGTCAATCTGACATTCAGAAATGGATATAGGTGCTATTCACAGGCCATAGACAGTGCAGTTGATCCAGACAACCTTCAATTCTTTATAGTTTGTAACACTATACACTGCTCTGGGGGTCTCTGTGGTAAATACGTCACTGAGAACCTTTTTTTAAACACGTTAACAGAAAACCAAAGTATAAATATGCTCTGAAAAAAAAAAAAACTCCCCAGTGAAAACTTTAACTATGTACCCTAAGTACATGGTTCAATGCAACATTTTCTTATGGAATAGACATTCCCGTTGTGGTATTTTATTGATGGGCTTTTAACATAGTTACTATAGTTCTTTAGAAAAGGACCACCTTAAGTTATGAATAAAATGATAAAACAAGAAAAAATATCCTGGCTGCACTCCCGATCGTTTTATAAAGGTCAAATAAAGCAGGTTCAGACAAAGGCAGTTTAAAACAATTCAGTTTGGCAATGTGCCATGTTAACCCATCAGATGCAATACTCCCACAGTGAGTAAAACCTTCCAGACAGAAGCAGAAACACACAGACAAAGGCAGAGAGAGAAATACTGAGAGACACCGAGTCGAAGGTGTATGATAAGTCTCATGGTGTGTTCAGCACTCTAATGATTGTATAATTGGGAGACATTTTATGGAGGTTGTTAGGAAAGTCATGGTCTCGGGCAGTAATTACACTGAGTCCCCATGAAAGGTCATGTGACACACAGAAAAACTATAATGATAATGAAATTCTCTTACCATGGGCTTTACATCTGTGCCCATTGAACATTTAAACAAATTAGAATGGACTGAATGAAATGTTACCTTGTTTCGTTTATTTAGCCTCATATTGCAAATTGAAACAACACATCTCTTCCATACTCCCAGAAAGGGGAAGTGAGTTTTCACAGACCAGAGCGCCAACCTTTCTGTTCTGAAAGTGATGATCTTGCAGATAAGTCTTCACACTGGCCAGTGACACAAATAGGATTCTATGAAAGAAAACAAAAGGATGAGTCTCTGAGAAACTATTTTGAGGAAATAAGGTACAAACAGACACACAAGCGCACATACAATAGCCCCTTGATACGATAGACCATAATAAGAGAATGTAATCTACAGAACCTTAGTAAGGCTCAGTCTTTCTGTTTCTGCTTTCTGCTTTCTTTCAGGTAGACAAAGTTGTCAGTCAAGTTGGCAAAGCTATTTTCTGTTGTCAATAGGACAGAGGGGGAGAACGCTCTCAATAGAGGAGGAGAGATTAAAGTGTGACTGAGCTGAGAGCAGCTCAGTTCTACTGCTGGTATATTGACAAACTGCAGAGCCTTGTCTAAATGTGTCTTCATTTCTCTCACTCTTTGTATCTTTGTCTCTTTTTTCATTGTGGTACAATTCTGTCTTGGTCCTTTTATTTATCCTTTCATGAGTACTGTTGAATTGTGTTAATTGTGTTTTCATTTTCTTAAAAAACAACAACAACTTGGCCATCAGGAAATGTGTAAGTGTAAGGATCATTTAAAAATTTTATGGCTCTGAAATTTGTGAAATATGTGGCTATTTTAGTACAGTAAGTTCATTGTTTTGTTTTATTTATTCACATTTATCTCTCTGAAAATCTTCTGAAAAGGATACATCTATTGGTATGACTATTCTTACTAGTCTACTTAATCACATGATTTGCATCCAAAGACAAAGTAATTTGAATTTCTTTACCTATGAGCAAGATCCAATAACGATGTGACATAATTACAGAAAGAGTCAACTTCAGCTTTGAATACTGACTGACAGCAGAATAAATATGGATATGGTGATATGACGCCAGTGCAGACCAAAAACACTACAGTATTTTAACGAAAGACGGTGTGTACACTACATCCCAGCTAAACATTTCAGGTTAGCAGATTGTTTTTTGAATGTTTCGGTTCTAAGAAATTTTGGTTCTAAGAACATTCAATCTGTCAAGTTTTCTGGCTGTTCTGAGAATGTTTTTATATAACGTTTATTAATGTTCCTAGTTGTTGCAACATTTTTAGTTGTAGAAACATAATTTTACAGCCTGACATTCTTAGAACCTTTACTGAACATTTTGATGAACGTTCTCTGAGATACAGCCATTAAAGTTTGGGAATATGTCTGTGTCTTAAAAGCAAGACACCATTTCAGATCTGCAGGATATCCATTTTTGCCATTTTGATTGTCTAAAATAAATATTTTAAGATTTGTTAAAAAAGATAAATTGAATTTTTCATGTAAAAGAGTAAAACCACAGACAAACCACATTGCAACTAAAAATGTCCACAAGCTTAAATCTCAAATGTCATTTTTAAATCGAATAAATAAATTCTGCTGTATGTTTAAACAATAATTCTCGGCAAATATATTTTACAGTTGTTAAGAATTATGTGTAGTCTTTTTTACACAAAGACCACAGCTGAGGTAGATGGCAATCACACATCCTCGTTAAGGTATAATTTTTAAGCTATAATTCCCAAAAGAAAAATGTGGCTAATTACTACTAGTCCATTCATGTATATTAAGCTCAGAACTTCTTTTGTGCCTACCCACATGCATTTCTCATTTTTAATACCCCTTCACCAGTTTTACTATGCCCCATTATCTTTCATCTCCCTCCCTGTCATAATTTTGTGCTGCAACCCTTCTCCTGGAGCCGAGTTAGTGACCTTGAATATCTGACAAGCGCTCTACTGCAGCCTCGAGACACCCGGCAATAATGAATCAATCAAGCTGCCAGAGCCACAAATCTAAAGCTGTGATAACCAGAGAGGAGCTCACAAACACAGTACACACAGAAAATCCATAGGAAAATAGCAGACTGAAAGGTCTCTGTAATCCGAAGGCATAAAAGTGACAAAAAATAGCCTCTTAATATTGTTTGGTTAATTTTTTAAAGTAATTGGATGGTGGCAAAACAGGACAAAAAGAGCATTACACAAGCAAAAAGGCTATGAAATTTAAATTAATATATTTAATGTGAGAAATAACTCTTAACTGTACAGCCATTAATGAGGATCAAACTAAAGATTGGAAAACTATCAAAACGAGTGGGTATGATGTCTTACAGTCTTGTGATATTCTGACATAATGGCACAGACTGTGAAACTACCATAGTAACAACAAGAAAGGTAACAATATATATAAATGCATGGCATGTACCCCATAAAAAAGCTTGACAAGAGTTAGAACAAGAATTTGATTTGTAAGAAAACCCCTAGCTTATGGTCTTACCAAACCTGAAGTGGCTTAATTCTACACTGTGTTGCTGTAAAACTGGGCAACAGAAAAAACCATCTTACATTGCAGTACTTTGAAAAATATGTCAAATCTAGAACCCTTAAGGGTTCTTCAGTTGTACCTCTGGGCAATCCCTTAAAGGTTCTATGTAGAACCCTACAACAGAGTGTTTCCCTATGAGAAAGGGTTTTGCGTAAGAACCCTTAACTATCCAAAGAACCCTTTGAAGAATCCCTGAAGAACCCTTTTTCTATGAGTGTAGGAAACTATCTGCCTCTATTACAGGTTGATGTTCAAGTGTCGCTTAAAGATAGGAATGGCAAACAGACAAATGCTGATCAGAAATTTAAGAGTGAGGAAAACAGAGATGATTTGCAGATTATTTGCACCCTGAAAATAAAGCAACAATTCTGAACCTTCCATGTTCTTGGGCACATGTGTCATTCTGATTTCCTTGAGAGCCAGTGTTCTCTCTGCTTTAACACACCTGGATCAATAAATCAGCCTAATTTATAGTTTACATTCAGTTAATTTATTTAGGTCAAAAGAGGTAAAAAACTGACCAATAAATAAATGACATTCCTCAGGACATCTGCAGTGTGTAGGATTTGGACTGCATTAAAGTAGCTTTGTCATTTAAGACTGCTGATCTTGTAGTGGCTATTGATGTTTTAATAAATATCAATAGATTGAGATTATGTGCTATTCTTAAATTATCACTGAACAAATATTTTTTTAAATCTAAGCATTCAGTAATTTAATATAATTATAAAGATGATGACAGTGACATGCTAAGGACTAATTATGTCTTATACATTCCAACACTAATGCTGATAAGAGATGAAATAAGAGATCATGGTTAGTGAAGCAGTCAATCATTGTGCATATAACATGTACTGTAGCAGAGAGAAATTCTCCAAACCACTTCCCATCTCGCTCGTTATCCTTCACTCCCTCCTTCTTTTGACCTTGGATTAATGATGGTGGGACACGCATACAGACACCTTGTTCATCAAGTGCAGTTAGTGCAGGGCGCATAGGGTTTAACAAGCAGTGCAAAGTGAATGGCTACTTGGATCCTTGTGGAGGTAGAAACAATGACTCCAGGGAATTTAATGAAAATTTTTACAAAAACATGAACTGCATTATTTTTTATTTTGAAAATGTCTTACTTTAAAGAAGTAATGTACCAATAAGGACCAATGAAACTTTGTTAATGGATGTGCATAATTTACAATGTTGTCCCAAAAAGAGGGAGGACACATATTAACTTAAACATAAAAATTAGAGCTAAATCAACAATTAGCAAACAAACAGACGTACATCAAACAAAAAAATGGACAAACAGATTATTATTATTATTATTATTAATAATAATAATAATAAAAAATTACAACATCATGGTTTTATGTGTGTGTGTGTGTGCGCGTTTTAGATATATGTGTGAGTGGATGTTTATGTAGAGGTCTACAGTTATGTGGTATGGCTATGGGGGTCCTGTCTTGCTGTCATTAGTTGTTATTGTGATATTAGTAAATGATTAGAGGGATCACTGATGTAAGTAAGTAATGAGTGGTGTCCATATTGAGTTAGATTCAGTGGTTTTGTTTTTGATAGAGGCAGATAGTTTTTCCATTGATATATGGTCATTTAATAGATTTTTCCAGTGGGTGATATTGATGGTACCATGTGGCATGCATGTAATTGTCTGGAGTGTTTTGTGTGCACTGTGTGCAAGTTTCATAGTCTGTAAAACCCATTTTAAACATTTTTTGTCCTGTGTAGTGTACTCTGTGGAAGCCTACAAAGGCAACTGATATGTTTATCTTAATACATAACTTGTCGCGAAAATGCTGCACATGCGGTCATGGGTTCTGAACTTCTTAAGGCTGTTTTCTATTTGTTTTTTGTTTCATTTTCAGCTTTTTATTGTTTTCCTGAATACGGAGTGTTGTGTAAAACTCCTTCAAACACATTTAACATCAACCGAAGTCCTGCGCCAAACAACAAAAATGTATTCTCCCAGAAATGTAGTCATAATCTTTATTTATTGTGCAGTTCAAGCTTTTCAATTCACACTGCCTGCAACTCATAACTGTCCTTCATTCATTGGAGCATTGGTGCTATTTCACTATGAATAAGTAAATATATTGCGCAAATTGTCTCTATTGGACTGTCAGATTACTATAAACATGTGTTACAATTTTATGTAATAATAAAAGCCGCTTTTCGGCGTCATGTTCAAAAGGAGCATTTATCAAGGTGGCAGCGGTTATAACGCTGCAATACACATCTCTATCTTTTACTGGCAAGTAAGTACTCTATCAGAGAGCGTCTTTCTATGGTTAACCCCCCCAGTGATTACGTCAAGGTGTTCAGATGGTGCAGATGGTAATGGGGCAACAGGGGGAAAAAGCAGCTGAATTGCTCTTTATAATCATACAGAAGCATAATATACTGTCAATCATATGGGTCATACATTTCAGTCTCTGAAAAAAATAGGTTGACCAGATATTAATGTATGTAATCACACTAATTTCTAAATTTAAGTGTAGAATAATGAAAAAGGGTAAAAATATATCTTGAGAAACATTACACACATTTTAATTTTAATTTTCGAACTGTTTGGAGTTTGGGGAAAAACTATTAAGTGGTATAGGATGTACCCATCTTAAGTAAAGTTCCATCACAACATGGTAGATTTTTCACCAGTAGGTAGTAGTATGAGTAAGTGCATTTCATACAGTAAATACAATCAACATTAGGCTAAAGAGTCCACAACCTGCTTAGATATGACTCTAGTAGGGCCAGAGTATAGTATGTGGCGTGGCTTCCATGCTCCAGTACACCTGATTAACCTGACAAAGTAATGCTCATGCTTTTCATGAGATGGATGTTCCATAGTGGGAAAACACTAATTGGGACCTAATGTGACCTTCCAGAACTAGAAATGGCCACCACTGCTTTAGACAACAATCCCGGTCTGTTGGTGACCTTGGCTCAGTTCTGACCTTTTATGTGTAAACCCCAAACTGTGTTTTTTTTAAGGATGGCTGTTACGTAAACATCATGTGGACCACTGGCCTTCCCACTGGAGCTACCATGGCTTTACTATCATCATATTGACTTGGTGTAACTAATAAGCCCTCTGTATGGCACCATCCGTGTATTGCCATTTAACTCTGGTTATGGTCAATGTCCTTCCCGAGTCCTATCAGGCATGCCCCTTCCCCTGGGACCTGCAACATATTATTCATGGATGGTGTGTTCTTTAGCTCTGTCCTTCATCCTTTCCCCTTGCCTCTAGCAGATAAGGGCAGTGTGTGTGACAGGTTTGACTCGCGGCTGGTGCCTGGGTCTTTATTTTTTTTTATTGTTGATAACATGTTAGTCCTGACCTGCTAAATGGCTGGAATTACTGATGAAAAATCGACCTTTATATACTGCTATGTTTAAATTCTTTCATAAAACAGACTAAGAAAATAAATAGATGTATATAGTGTGTATATACTGTGGCAAATTGTCAACTGCTGTGTGCTCATGTGCTATGTTCAGGTTAAAAGATGAGTCAGTTTTCAGCTCAAGCAGAATGACAAGGTGTTGTACCTACAGCGTTGTTAGATGTATATCTGTATAACTCATAAACATTTAGGAATGTCATCATTATTCTGCCTCACTTTGTCAGGGCGTTGCGTGAGTGGATGCAAGCGCAGACTCGGGGCGAGGAGGCAGGAGTTGGACCGAGTCAGGGGATTCGGCGAGCTCGTAGTCGTAGCCCTTTTCAGCGCGCCAAACGCGCTCTCTGCACCCCATGAATCTTTGCATTTCCTTCATTGTTCCAGGTCGGGGCCATGAGGTGACAGTGCTCACTTTTTCTTCGTCCACCCGAACTCCCTGATGACGTACCCCAGAAAGGCTACTTCGGGGACGTGAAACTCGCATTTCTCCAGCTTTACATAGAGCCTATTCTCCAGCAGCTTTGTTTGACGTGGGTGATGTGTTCTGTCCTTGATTTCAAATAAACCAGGATGCCATCAATGTAAGCGATCACTGTCTTTTCTAGATATTCCCGGAGCACGTCATTGACGAGGGACTGGTGGGTGTGTGACACACTTTAATCCAAAGGAACACATTCCCAGCCAGTGCTGTGGTTTAGTTGTGTAAGCTTGTTACAAATGATTTAATGTTGTGTTATTTAACGCAAGACTAAAATCTCTGTATGTTGGAGGCATATTATTGCTGAGGGGGTATGCTATTAATGAGTCCTTAAATGACTCCCTGCATGCAGATACTTCTTCAGAAGCACTGTAGTTACACCACAGTCTTCGGTCAAAAGCAGCTTGCCTGTGTGCTTCCAGGAATGTTACTGACAGCTTTTTGCTTTTCACCCCAAAGAGGGTTAAGAATACTGTACATAGAGAGCTGTTATTAAAGTGTCCTTGTATAGAGATATGACATTTTCGGTGTCACAGGGACGTTCTTTCTATATGATTAAACTGACTCATACAGGATTTTATCCTTTCCAGAAATATACACCATTAGCTTGTGACAAATTAATATCTTGAACCTGACTCTCTATGTACTGCCCACATCTCAGTGGTACAAAAATATAAAAATGGCACCTTTGCATTGCAACCTGGAGCTTATTGTTTTGATTGATTGTTTGGCTTGTTCCTCTAAGCTGTTCCTTAGAATTGCAGTGTCCAAATCCAAGCCAAGGCAGAGGCACTGTGGCACAGACACACACACACACACACACACACACACACACACACACGTTTCTCTTACTATCCTTGTGAGGACCTTCCATTGACAATGATTACTGTAGCTAATTAATGCTATGCTACACTTAAACCTAACACTAACCTTAACCTCAGTAACCAAAAGGAAATATTTTGGCTCTTTTAGTTTTTTAAATAAAAGCTGCAGATTTGGTAAAAAAGCAGTTTTCCTTGTAGGGACCAGCCAAATGTCCCCACAAGTTCAAAACTGTCAGATATTCCTATCCTTGTGGGGGCATTTGGTCCCCACAAAGATATAAAAACATGCCCACACACACACACACACTTTGTCTCTCCCCTATCTCTTAGTTCCATGCTCTGAGAAACCCACACAAAACCCCTAAAGGGACAGAAAGGAAGCCTTTGCCATAGACAATGGCATAATGGGTTTACAACCATTCTGGTGAATATTTCATTGTGTGTGCATGTTGAAAGTTCCGAGCACACACAGTCTATGTAATGGAGAGCTAATGCACAGAGCTAAACTACTGATGGCATCTTATGCTCTCTGCCTCCTCCAGATTCCTCTGTGATGAAGGGAATAGTATTTAGTCTGCAAATCCAAATGAGAAATTGCTGATAAATTATTAATGCCATGTGTATGCTTATGCATGTGCTTCTGTGTCACCAGAGACCACTGCGTTGCCCATGGTAGCAGGGAATCTTGGATTATACGCATACCCTTGAGCCAGCATCATCTCTTTTCAAACAGCAGCATTCAATCTCTCTCTCTCTCTCACACACACACACACACTCATAAACACACCATTAGATTATGGAAATCAGAGTAGGGAGCATCCATTCCAGTTGAATTCCTTTAGGGAAGCATTTAATTTAAACTAATAAATAAATAACAGGGCAGCATCAGGTGTTTTGTGAAGGGTATTGTGTAAATGTAGCGAGGAGAATGGAATAATAATCACAGTGTTTGATGAGAA
>JAOUQW010000049.1:7855001-7867923 GCA_028565825.1 Olivaichthys viedmensis
TATTTAAACACTTAATAATTACTAACAAACAACATGCAGGTGGGGACAATCACATCACGAGACAATAACAACAAAACCTAAACAAACGCGCGTGGTCGCGCACGTGGCTGCCGTTGCCCTGGCTACCGCCACGCTATGTCCCGCACACAGCCGCACGCGTGACAGTGTAACACTTCAGCATAGCTCACATTAATATTCATAAATTGAAGATAAAATCTAGCTAATTGTTTTAAATACTGTATATAGTTTAAATACAAGCTAACATTTACATATATGTAGCCAGCGCTATTTTGTCTGCACTTTGATCTAAATATTTGGCACATAATTTTAGATTATGTTTTGCTTTTTTGCCCATTTTTGGGGATGTCTGGGACAAATAGAAATTCATATGAGTAAAGTTGCAGGAAAAAATACAAACACTAATCTTTCCCCTAACCCTGATCTTAATCATTGTAACTTTTCATAGGAATAGAGTTACGTATGCAAATTGTTTTATATTTCCAAGCTTGAGACCATTTTGCACTAATGGCAACATAAAGAAATTACTTTAATAAGTCCTAACGCATTTGACCAGTACTGGGCATTTTTGGACATTGACAAAATATATTGTTTTGTACATTGACAAAATATATTGTTTTGTACATAAAGTTTGGTTGTTTAAGGTATTTTTAAGAACATACCCTGAGTCAACTCAGGAATGTTTTCAGCGTTTTTGAAGCTACTTTTTTTGTTGTGGTTATCAGTATATATGAAAAGGTAATTACCCAAGTAGTTTTTCAGCAAATGTTTTCTTACTTGAGTGATTTTTGTTAACCTGCGCTCTGACCCCAGCTTACCAACATGCTGGGATATGCGAATAATGAATTTCACTCTACTGTACTTGTATATGTGACAATAAAATAGCATTCTATTCTATTCTGTTACTCAAGTCAGAATTTTCAGTGATGTTTCCACCACTGTGTTTACAACACATACATGAACACACACACACACACAGACACACAAATACATACACAAACAGTGTGGCTGAGTACAGGTAATTCTGTGCTTTGAAAGGATGCATCTGTCCCTGATGCCCCTGTAAAAGTAGTAGTTATGTTGGGTTGCTTATTATAATTACCAATGAGCTCATACCAAGTGGCACTGTCATAAAACTGTACACAAAGTGATTTATGTCAGATGTTGGTCTTGATTTATGCTATTTAATTTGATTTAACAACCTTAATTAAGAATTCCCATGAATTCATGTTATTTTAGTCCTACCATTTTTTAAATAATGATTTACAGTAGCTGCTTATATATTATGACATGTGTAAGTTGTTTCTCTGAGACTAGACAGGCATACTTACGATCTGAACAGTGAAACCTCCTGTGTGTGATTCTGGATAGGACCAATATGTCTTTGTCAAGTGCAGCTTCAGTGTCGTTTATCATTAGTATCTCTCTGTGGTGTTTACCTAATACACTGCCTGTTTGTCTCCTGAAACAGCCTTGAGTAGCTAAAGCAGCAGTGATGCACAACTTTCAAGGCTCATATAAGCTGCACCGTCATGGAAATACTATATGTATAAGGGAAAGAAAGAGAAAAAAATAGTGGATAGTATATGGATAGCATATGGATATTAATACTTTTATTGCCATATTAGAAGAAAGGAGAAAAAAAAGACATATGGAGGTAATGGATGGTGACAGTATTAGCATTTTTCGTTCTGCATTTTTTACAGGTTTGTTCAGCAGCAGAGTTTACTGTAGAACAGCCTAAGTATTTCAGTCATTCAGTCAAGTATTTCAAGTTTTTGGCATGTTTTAAAACAGATTTCAAAAAACGACCCAGTAAAGTGTATGCTATGCAGATCTCATATGGGATTATTTAAAGTAAGTTGGCAGAGAGTCTGGGTGTCTTCAGTACAGGGCTTAGCAGTGTGTTTGATCTGTCTATCTAAGTAGGATTTCCTTCACTATCTTAACTTCCTCAAAGGACACCACAGTGACAGAGTGAAGTACTAGACTGATGTTATGCTGGGATGCTTCATTAGTTTAATGTTAACGTATAGTAGGGTTTAAAGGTCAATGGTTATCAATTATTAATAGAACTCAGTTAACACTATTATTATTGAATAATTAATTATTTAAAATTCTAAACATCCTGAATATCCTGTTTGCTTATTTTTTTATTGTTGAGAAACCATAATTATTTATGTGAGTCTGTAGCAATATCATAGCAGAATGAGTAGAAAGCTAGCATAGCCCTTTCTTAAATATATCTTTGTAAAATATGATCTATCATTGGGAACACTCTGTGGTGTTGACTCATTACCCTGTCACTTTGTCTCCTGAAACAGTCCTGGTCACTTAAAGTGAGCTCTTACCAAATACACTCCACAGGAGAACCATGGGAACCATTTGTGGAGAGAGCAGGTTAAAGACCATATGAAATAGCTGGCTGTTGGTGTTTCTTAATCAATTGACTGTTTACTCAAACTTGTGGTCATACCACTTAGTTTATTTCTTAATCAAACTGCCTAAGTGAACGCCACTTAAAGAAAAATACCAGTTAAATGATTGAAAAATCAAAACAAAAATGTGATCTGAAATGTTGCTACCTCTTATTCTGACCATGTCTTGGTCTCGACAATAGTAGTGTTCTGTTACCAGCATATACCAAAAAAGAGTCGTCAAGTACTGTGACGTTATATCTTGAACCAGGGGCACAAAGATCAAAGATTATTTAATTGATAAGCTGTTAAAATGCATCATTGTGCTTGTCCACTGAAACTATTTGATGAGAGAACAGCAAAAATCTGGCCTCATAAATGAATTGTTTTAGGGTGCCAGGTAGGTTGGTATACTGGTAAACATGAGAAACCAGAGGCCGTTTGTACTATTGTAGAAAAAAAAACTACAAAGGCCACTGATATATTTGTCTTAAAACATAACTTGTAGAGAAGTGTGGGGCTTCATTTATGTGCTTCAGTTCTGGAAATACAGTATAACATGCAAATACCTGTATTGTCAGAATATTATTAACACGAATTACCACTGTATACGGTCAAATAAAGTTTATTTAAGCTTAGAGTGTGCATGACAGCAGCAAAGTCGCTTTCTGTGCACATGTGGTAAAAAAAATACATTGATTAACATAAGAGCATACTGCATAGGACTGGCACCATTACCCCTTCAAGCGCCTTTTAACTCTTTTACATAGTGCCTCGCGTGCCTTATCACCTCGCATTTAAACACATGTCGAATGAAAATGCCGGCCATAGACTTGCTTCTGTTAAGTTTTGTCGGTAACGATTCTTTTTTTACAGTCCCCTAAGTTCTAGGTTTTAACCAGGAAAATGTGTGGTACAAATTCCACAGTACTGGGTAATTATTTTGGGTAACAAGATCGTAAATACAAATACACTTACATGCCAGTAAGTTCTAGCTATTAAGCAAGTAAGTGTGTGGTACAAATAGTATAGAACTGAGAACTGGTTAATTATAATGGTGTAAGAAGATGGTAAGTACCAAGTTAGTTTAACTACATTTCACTTAAATGTCTGACAGGTTCTAGGTACTAAAAAGAAAAGGACATTTCTGGATAAGTGTAACATATTTGGAGTAACAAGGTGGAATTATATTCACACTAAATTTCACTGTAATGTCTGTAATATCCATGTTTAAGCAAGAAAAATTGGAAAGTACTGTAAATGTATCAGGCTTCGGGTAGACGGGAAACGAGGAGACGGCAGATACACAATGAAGCATTTTAATTACACAACGGACTTCTAAACATACAGAAAACACCGACACCAACATAGACTTCAATATTGACAATGAACGACAACGTGGACAGAAACACAGGGGTTTACATATAAAGACTGAAAGGAGAAACAGCTGGGAACAATCAAAGACAGAACTGGGCGTGAACTAGACAGACAGCAAAACACGAACACAAGGTGCTTGTCGTCATGGCGACCGCCCAGCACGGTCACGTACACAGCCATGCACGGTGGCATGTCCATGACAAAATGGGATAAATATGTTTGCTTTATGTAGATTTGGCATCCTTTGAAGGGCATCTCTATCTCCTGTATATTGTATAATATAGGATTGTATGTTGGCAGAAGATATGACTTTTGTGTGCTTATTTATACATTTTCTTATTACCATTGAAGCCACTGAGGTGGCAATAGATGACAGAAGCTTAAAACTTTACCAGGATCTTGTGGGAAAATCTATTATCTTGTTTATATAATCTATTATCCATCATGGTTTAGTCTATATAGGATGAGTAACAGCTGTACTTGAAAAATTAAAGCTCACCCATAATGTCTTTTTTTGCATAGTTTATTATGCAAAAATTAGTCATAAGGATGTACACTATCATGAATACATGTGTGTACACATACAGACTCTCACACACACATGCAGGACATGTGTTTGGTATGTTCTCTTGAAAGGTGTTTAGAGAGGGTTTTCATCTTTGTGGGAGGCTGGGTAAATGTGTGAGCAGATCGTCCTGCTGTTCCCCTAAACTTAATCACACAACAGCAAAGCTGCGAGAGCAGGGAGATGAGGTGAAATAGCACTCACTCATATGTGCAGCACCAGAGTTTAATTAGCTGTGGATAATATGACTGTCTGGAGGTTTGAGCTCCACTGACCGTTCTCCCACCAGCTGACTGTTTCCTTGATCTGAGCCTCAGCTGGTGGGGGTCCCTTTTTCCCCCAAATATGTTAGTTATGTTCATCCATCTCTATGGAAACACACACACACACACACACACACACACAGTATTAAATCAAACTTTTGAGAATACAAACTGACTCCCCTAAGAAATGTATTCAAGATAAATAGAAAAAAAGAGAGAAAGGAAGAAAAAAAGGTGTTAAGCAAGTAAAACTGTGGCATTTTGCCACATCCCCTCTAAAACATTTACAAAATATTAACTTATGAATTAATTTGTATTGGAGTCCATTTAAATCATCCTGTCATCAGTGTGGGTATGTGTAGATAGACTTTTAAGTTTTTGAAAGTAAGGCTCTTCACATCTATCTATTTCTGACAACTACAATATACCCAGCATCATACTAAATTGTTCTAAAAGGCTTACTGCTGTGTGTCCTGCTGTTGCTCAAACTACGGTTTGCCAATACCAAAATAGCAGCAGCAATTAAAATGATTTATTTTGGGGAAGATGGTCAGGCCATGCTATCCTGATGTTCTCCATTATGAGCAGATAAGCTTGCCACTGGGATGGGAATTTACGACTGTTCTTAATCTGTCAGAGTGTTTGGACAGAAAGCACTCTGAAGTTTAGAGCACCGGAAGAGGACAGTCGGAAAGGCAGCTACTGCACTACTGCATCTACAGGGAGATGACCTACAAAAAACACAGGGACATACACAGTAGTACGATGCAGAGATCTGTTTATATGTCTGTTGCTATTTCAGATATTGTAGGTCAGTTATATCATGAACTGTAGAAAGGGAGGACAAACTGAAGAAAATCTGGAACAGTTACACTTGTGGAAATTCTCAGGTAATATCCATGTGTAATTGCTAAAAAGCCTGTTAGCAAGCCTTGACAATATTGTGATTTATTATGTAGATATTTTTTGCAGTGAATTATTTCTAGAAATCCTCAATTTGGAACTTTTATTATTTAATTTTATTGTTTAACTGACCTTGATATATGTTGTACTTTGTGAATTTGCACTGCTAGCTAGTATTTCATTTAAAAGTTAATGGAAGAAGAAGAAAAGAGAAGAAGCTTTTCTGGGATGCTTTTCCATTGTAGTTTAATTGACCTGGAAAATTATCAAAACAATTTGACTGCATTTAAGCTTGCTCCATCTTTACCACTATTAGCTCAGAGCTCTGAACTTCTTGCACTACAGTGTGCCTGGGTAAGAATTAGCTGAGGTTTCTCTCTGTGTTGGAACGTCACATTTTGTGATGGTATCAGTCTCAGCTTTAGAATTCTTCAAAGACAGTGCATTTCGATAGTTGGAGTGCTGAGGCAGAAGGGCACTTCAAACTGCAAAATTAGTGTGAGAGAGAGCTTCTTTTCTTAAATGTCACATACAGTATAGTAATTTATTTATACTGTACAGTATATACTATATATCTTTTTTATAGAATTACTTTCATCATTAATGTTTAGGAGAGCTCTGACATAAATAAAAACTATATATTTTTTCTAAACTATAATTGACATTAATTAGAAGACTCATAGTTGCAAAATAAATTATTTTTCTTCTTTACCTTCTACCAAAATTTGCTTGGTTTTATTACAGTTTGAATTAATGCTACACTTTATAAAATTAGGCATCCACACTAAAACCCCAAAAGGGCTGAAACACAATGACAATTACTGTACTAACCAGCCCAAATCTTGAATCACTTCCAAAACTTACAACTGCAGCAAAAAATATTGAGGTTGTAAGTAATTACCTAACATTTGAAACAGCAACTAATCCTTATATGAACAGGAAGAAAACAGCCCTTTTCTCTGACAATAATTTATAATACAAATAAACTTTATTTATATAGTGTCTTTCACACATTTAAAATGTAACTCAAAATACTTTAAGTGAATGTCATGGATGCTCCGCCTTGCACGGCTGTGCACGTGACCGCGCCTGTCGGTCGCCATGATGACAAGCACCATGTGCTTTATGTTAATGTTTGGTTTCGTGTTGTTCATGCCCCGGTCTCGTGCACTTGTTCCCACCGTCTCCCAACTACCTCAATCCGTAACAGTGAAGAGTTAAACATGTCAGAGAAAAGAGGAATGAGAAATAAGAGGTAGTCGAAAAATAAATAAAGTAGGTATATCAATAAGAAAAAAATGTTCACGTCTCCACATGAAAAATGCTTTCATGTCTACATAAACTAGATTCACACTGCATGTTTTCGCTTTCCATGTGTCCATGTGTGATAGTGTGTATAATTATGCTATGAGTCATCAAGCCACTGAGTGAATTTTACGTGCCATAACAAATTAATACACAATTACAGGATACTGCTGAAGTAAGACTACACGTCTGTGCATATGCATGTATTAGATGTGTATATGCACGTGTGTGTGTGTGTGTGTGTGTGTGTGTGTACCACTAATTAATGCCTAGAGAATTTACGAGGTCAGAATAAATAATTAACACATTAGCACCAATCCTACAGACTAAAGCCCAAATTACAAGCAGAGATCTGCTCAATCCTCACCACAAATGTCACCTAGTGCAGAACAGACCAATTATGCATATCAAATATTGGAGGCGTGAATAATATTACAGACATACTTCAGGCAGCTTTGAACAGATGGGACTGTTATAACAGAAGACCCTGGCGCATGTTATACAATGAAAACTTTTCTACAATACAAAAACCAGCCAGTAGTACATATTATTGGTAAAATGTCTTTTTGGTGAAATCCCTGTGAAATAGGATGTCAGGGATGTTACTCAGCCCTACTACCTTATTATTAAAAAAAATTCTCAGGTGAAACAGGAAAGACTGCAGCATGCAATTCTGTGAACAGTGGTGGTGGGGGGAAACTTTTGAGGCTTAATGAGATTGTAAAAGATCATCTGCTGTCTCCCAAGGGGAAACCCTTTTGACAGAAGCGTCATTCGTCCTCCACACATCACCACATGTTTTGCCTCTCTCTTTCTACAGAATGCCTTTTTATAGCCCATCTCTTTCTTTCTCCCTGCAGCTCTTCTTCACTACTGCCTTTTTGTTGCTCATCTCCTCTGCTGGTCAAAGTGGCGTCACACTGCAAAAGGCACACAAGACCTTTTCGAGGTAATTGAGGCCCCCAGCTCACACTGCTAATTTGTGTGACTCTTCATGGTAGCCACCCAAGAGACAAAAACAGAAGGGAGACAGAGTATGCGAAAAAAAGAAAGAAAGAATAGCTTACCTGACCACAAAATGTTAATTGGTTTCCCGTAGGCCTAACTGAGAGGCTTGGTAAAGGTTGTAGAATATTTCACAAGTTTGCTGGACAAAGTTTAATAGTGAGTGGGTGTGGAGGTGGTATTATGCAAACTGTCACTACATTTGTCCACTGTAAAGCATCTTTGTCTCTTTAATACATGTGGATATTGTTTTAAGCATAATAAAAATATATATTTATTGTGTCTGTAAAGTGGCAGTAGAGTATAATTTTTTATTTTCTTCATTCTCTTATCAGACTAAAAACTAGTACTCCTTGTTTCACATCCTTATCTGAGGTCGATAACGAATTACCATTATCATTACAAACGAAAGTAGTAATCCCGCAAAAAATGTTATGCATGGGCTCACCTTTTTATGAAATCACTGGTCATGTTATAGTCACTAACTGGGTGAAGTGCAATTAAATAAATTTTTGCTTTTATTGATGGCGGTGGAAAATTAGACATTTGTTTGGCTGCTGTGTCACGTGTACTTATGGAGAGCGAGCAAAATGCACAAGATCCGATTAAACTTGCCAACCATGCCAGCTGGAAGCAAACGGAGAGAGATATCGGAGGATAAAGCATGATAAGTATTTGTGAAGGAAAATTATTGTTGCATCGGTGTGCATGTGGAAATTGCTAGTGACTGGGGTGGTGAGAGCGGTAACTTCCTGGTTTCCAAATGTTTTCTTTTGGAGGTACAGTGAGCAGGCGAACGGGACAGAGCACGGCAGAGGCTGCTGAGTGCCAGAGTGAGATGAACCGAACAACCAGTTGGACGAGGAGAGTGACAATGGAGAAAATAGACAGCATGGCTTGATAAGTATTTTTTGAAGATAAGTAATTGTTGTTTGTGTGTGTGAGGGAGGTGGAGTAAAATTCTCCTGAGGTGCTTACGGAGAGAGGTGGACCACAACAGAAATTGCTGAGGGCAGACCCGAGGCGAGCTGTAGTGGTCGAAGTGGGATGAAGGAAAACCCAGTGCAGTCAGCGGAAGTTCCCGCTCCCATTTTCTTATCTGGTAATGGACTTTTTACGGGCCATTGAATTTTGCATGTCTGTTTTATCTCCTTAACTTCTGTTTGCAGTTATCTGTGTTTTTTTATTCAGTTGTTTTTTAGTGCTGTGTTTTTAGGTTTGGAAATGATTTTTTTTTTTTTTTTTTTTTGGAAAGTGAAATAAATTGTTTGGTTTTAATATTTACCATATACTGATGTTCAGCGTCCCTGGGGTCTGAAGAGGTGTGTGTAATCTCAAGAGAAAGGGAAAACACTGGTTAATAATTACAAAGAACAAAAAAAAAATTGTCTGCGGCCTGTGAAAATTCCCTGACATTGCTACAAAAAAACAAAAGAATTAGCTGGATTGCAGTCCGTGGATCGGAAATTTGAGAAGTTTCTTACATCACCGTAGAAAACATTGGAACTTTTCCACAATCTGGCTTCTCAATGGTCAAATTGTTAAATGTATATTAAATGTCTATATATCATAGATGTATATATTTGGATATGATCAAAGTGATAGATGTAATTGGTAAATGAGGACTGCAGGAGGTTGGGAGTGGACCAAGTATGGAAAAAGGAAAGACGTAAAGTCCATCTGTCCTCTTAGAGCCTCTGTTTCTCTGATGCAGCAAGCTCCAAAGTCCAGAGAGCTCTCCCTTCATCTCCATCTCAACATTCACAGTTCTTTTCTCATTATGTCTTTGACCCCCTCGAGTACTTTTTATAAGTGCCTTCCTGTCCTGAAGCAGTTCCCTGCTACTTCTCTTTTCAGTTCTTGCACTAACACTTTTTAGCAGGAGCCTAACCCAGCTGTGCTGATCCCTAAGGAGCTTACTGTCTTTGTTGAAAGGAGGGAGGGATAGCTGTATATCCATCATGGAGGTCCCTCATCTCAGCTTCAGTTTTGTGGGGTGCATGCAAGAGAGAAGGCTGAATTGCAGGGGGTTTCAGCTTTTGGCTCTGTGTGTGTGTGTGTAAATATGTTCCCTATTCTTAGGAATAGAGGACAGATTGTGAAAGTCTCTTAGAAATTCAAATACCTTCCTGTTTCCTGTATTTTTTTCACTATCCTCAAAGATGTATACTGTATGTGAGAAACCATATTTATGCAGCATTTTCAAATTGTCTGCATATATGAAATCCTCATGGTGTAGTGTGCTTAGGTAATTATAATTCTGAGTTAATCTGAAAAATGTTTCAATTCTCTTGATGTCCACACATTTGACTTTCCAACAAAATATATATTTGTTTCTGGACACTATTAAATAATTACTTATATCAATGCATAATATTTTTGGTGCCAAATAATCAATTAGGAAAAAAAAAACTGACCCTGTTTACACCTTGTTGTTTCATGCGTCTTGTATCTGTATTGTATCCTGGTAAGATTTTAACCACATGTATTTACACCTATAATTAAATGTGTCTCCAGACTGAAATCTGATTACTATATTACACGTTAATATGCAAATTAGCTAATTACATTCAAACACCAGCTTCCAGTTTTGTTCCTGGTCTTTAGTTGTTTTATGGATAAGATGGTTGCCACATCAAAATCATGATTTTTTGTGTTGCTTTTAATCTTGCAAATGTTTTGAAAGGCACTAACTTCGGCATCCATGGAACACGTGTGTCACCTATTGAGAGGGGCTTTGGTTGTTAAATGTGACTTGGCGAGACGGATACATTTACACTTGAATAACGGGGCTAAAATGCGTCTCAGACCACCTCCTGAAGTGGTTTGAGTGGTTTAGATCTGTTTCAAATGCATCTTGGGTGCATTTTCACTTTCATTTTTGTGTGGATAATCCCTATCCAGATAAAAACCATTAGACTCAAGACGCATGAAATGACCGAGTGTAAACAGGGTCAAAGTGTACAAAAATAGAGTATGTAGCATCATACAAACACAAGCACATACACATGCATATACAAACACCCTTATATCTCTGTATCAAGCCATAATTTTACAAAAGAGTTGTGAGATATCGTACTGTTTCTGCGTATCAGCTCCTATCTGTTAACTTTGGCTGCTCTGAGTTGTTGCTATCTAATGTGAAGTAATATTGAACATTTGGCCATGAGTAATGCTACTGCATCTCTTTTACAAAGATTTTCCTGGATCAACCTAAAATATCTGAAATGTGTTGCATATTGTCAGGGCAGATACTGGGTGGATGCAAGCGCGGGCTGTGGGCTAGAAGGTTGGCTTCAGAGAGCTGAAAGCCTCTGGTTAGGCAAAAGCTTCGTCGAGGGGCAGGCAATGGGTCGGGCGATGTACTGACGGGGTCCAAAGGGCAAAGGCAAGGTCGGAAGTCCAGGGACGGAAAACAGGTCGAGGATCGGGTAGGCGGTCCGGAAAACGCGTTGTATATCGATTGCCATCAGAGTATACTCAGCACAGAAGTTCTCGTCTGCGAGGCTTTTATCGGCGCTCTGTAATCGCCTCCAAGTGTGTGTTATTGTGTGTGATGAGTAATCGCGCCGCTCGTTAGAAGTGCGGCGAACCTGAACGCGGAAGTGCGCTGTTCGAACTTGAACACGGAGGTGCATTGTTTGTGTTGCGCGGGGGGGTTCTGGGAATTTTGGTCCAATCCCGCTGGTGTGTGCGTGACACATATGCGGGAACATGTTGTAAAACACTAACTTAAATATTTGCCAATGCGTTAAGACTGTGATACATAAACTGGCAGTCTGAAAGTGTTTAATATTTTAGGCCAGCTAATGAGGTAGTTAATTGAAGTAGTAATATAATAAAATGACATGTGTTGTCAAGAACTCAACTAAATGCTCTCATTTTAATTATTTTTACACTTAGCTACCACTTTACTCTTGCCTGATGTCCCCAACTATATATCTACTGTGCATATACTGTGATTATAAATAAAGCAGTGCATTTCTCAGCAAGAGCCAAGCAACTGCTACGTCCTTCATTTAGAAGCAATAGTTCCCACTTATTTTTGCAAGGCATTGAATTTCCCAGATTAAAGATCACCTGCTGTGTAACTTGAAAATTTTGGCAAAAATGATTTGCAACCAGAAGTTGACTTTTTCTTTGCTTCCTGTTCAGTTTTTTATTGTAAACAACCCCTTTTCCACTCCATGTAACTAGGACTGTGAACTATCGTGCAGACTGCAATGAGAACATACTACCTCCTTAAACACTGTTAATATAATTTTTTTTCTTCAAAAGATTATCACATATCTCTTGATAACTACAAGTTAACTCTTGGTAAATACAGTATGTAACATCCCCATTCACCCTACTGTTGTTATTTACATAAAGTGCCCTTACAAGTGAATTAGTGTTTATATAGGTTTTAAGAGAAATTACATACACAGTAATGTGACAGTAAAAAAATACCATCAGAGTTAATTAGGCAGTACATTATGACTGAGAAGATTTAAATATATTAACATGCAAAACCAGTGTGCATTTTCATTGATAACAGTAAAATCCTGGGAAATCATTGAACATTTTAACTTTAGACATACTTTTGAAACAGCATGATAGCAATAAGACATATTAGAAAGAAACTCTGCAGATATAAGACAAGAACCAAAGCTCTATAAGACGGATGTGTGGATTTATTCTCTTAAAGCTCTGGTACAGGAACCTCGTCTGTCAAATCTCAGTCACTCCCCATAGTCCCTGATGCCTGTACATGTGACTCGATTGCTTTGAAAACTTTTTAGGCAGACTTTAATCAAATGCCTCTCCCCTGGTGTGAAGTGATGTATCTCTAAGGCAGTGGTCTGCAGGCACATCTGTCATCTGTCTTAATGATAACCTTTAGATTAGTGAGACGAATTATACACTTGCCTGCGCTCTTTCAGGACACTCTTTCATCCATCTAAGCATGACTGAGACAGAGGAGGTGGGCTTATGTTGTGTTTTCATGCTCTATTGATGAAAGAGTGTCCTGAAAGAGCGCAGGCAAGTGTATAATTCGTCTAGGTTACTGTCATGAACGAGCCTAGCCA
>JAOUQW010000049.1:7910591-7929476 GCA_028565825.1 Olivaichthys viedmensis
TTTAGGTGTATGGTAACTTCATGCAAGCTTAACCATATGCTGTTTGGAAAACACCTTAATAACCCCTAAATTGTTAATGAAAACTGAAAAATATCTAAATCCATGCCTTAAAAATACATTTCAGGGATTATTTATTAAGGAATAATTAAGGAGTCGGATACACTGTCAAATAATTTAAGTAGAAATTAAGGGAGTCCGTTTCCAAACTAAGGGCCCCTTAATTCACACTAAGGTTTTTTTTCATAATTTCAGTGGCAGATTAAGAGGAATTTAATGATATTTTAAGGGGTTTGTGTTTCATAGTGACAGTAATACATAAAACCCCATTGCTGGTGCAGCTAGTAAGTCTATTTAAAACCACCAACGCACCTAAGTACAGTGCTTTCCCCTTAAATACTCATTAAGGCAAAATTACCAAGCACTGTTTTTTTCTAAGCATGTGTACACACAAACACACTTGTACACCTACCACTTAAGCCTAGTTAATAGGACAAGTGAAGCTGTGAGGCTTTATATCAGAAATATGCCGTTCTCCATTCTTTTATTATTATTTTTTATATGAAGCTACAGCAAATCCTAACACACTGACATGTTTCTTTATAAACAATGTTTTAACATGCCGCTGACTCTTAATACAATAATGAAGTTAAGATAATTAAACAAAAGTCCTGAACATCTGGCAAGGATTTTTTTCCCTTTTGTGGGCCCATCCACCCCCCTTGTCGTGGGGCAGCAAGTAGAATTTAAAAAAGATGCGCTGGTTTAATGCTTAATAGGCATGCTGTATCAAAGATTAATATCCAGAATGCTATTAAAACCCAAGGACAGCCTTGAATGTTAATTAGACCGTGCAATCACAAGAATCACCATGGTTTAATTGCCACAAATGGTTTCTGTGAGTTTCCAAGGATGCACTTGTCATCGCTGTGGAACAGCTCAACTCAGAGTAAGGAGGCCAATAAAAAAAAAGGGGGGGGGGGGCTTTATCAGCTTATAGCTTATTGGCACCCTTTGAGTCAGCCACCACCACATAATCTCCTATCTGGACCTTTCCACAAACCCCATCCTTTAAACAGTCTTGTTACATGACAGCAATGATAACACTTTCTCAGCAGAACTGTGTGTGCAGCAATGTTTGTGTCTCAAAAGGCACGTGTGAACCACAGCATGGTAGCTCAGTGTTACTACGCTTAAGTAAGCAGACCTTCATCATGTCAATAATAATGGCAGGAAACTTTATATTGCCATATGCTTTACATATTCAGTCTTAATATTATATGCATTGATTAGGTCTAAAATATGTATTTTTGCAATGCACACACCTTCTGTAACGGTGTAAGAATTTAATAATGGATTTGATTTACCCTAATAAGAGTCCTTGAGGTATTATAATAGGTGTAGTACATGTTATGGATCAAATCCACAAAAACACAATCTTCATTTGCAATTATGGATGGATGTCCAGCTTGTTTTCTCTACCCCGATATGCTAGATTTACATTGATGGCAGCTTCACATGGTATATACATTGCGTTTATCCCCACTGTTATGACATCACCAATGTGATCTTATGCACAATGCATAGGGAATGTTATATATATGTAGATTGACTCCACACTTCATTTTATAATACTACATTGGCAATATAATATAGCAACTCTTTACCCATAATGTCATGTTTTATTTATGAACTCTGCTACAGAGGTGTTGAATGTAAAAGTTTTCCCCGGCTCTCTGACCCTGAGATGAATGAACCGCATGTCTGAGGCCCACAGAGGCCTTCCCATGCTGGGCCTGCATGAATTCATAAACGACATTAGCAAAGTCAGTGATTCCACAGATTACAGCAGTCGGCACACTTTTAAAGTGCTGCCTTGTGAATAATGCCCAGTTTCATCTGTATCTCATTAACAAAATGATTTCATTCATGCTCATAACATAATGTCCTTTTACAAGCATTATTTCAGTCAAGTTCTAATTTGTTCACAGACAAAAAAGGCAGAGTCGCTTTGTTCTTTCAAATACCTCCAATGACATTGTGCCTTTTTATTCTCCTTGCCTTTCCCATGTTGATTCAGATCGGTGAACAAGAACGACATAATATTATGAATTTGCTCCTGATTTGCTTGTGATCCCCCCAGAGATACAGTGGGGTAATAAATGCCTGTCAGGCTGGCATGACACTTTGGCCTTCTACATTTTCCTTGAAAACTGGCTCCCATGGAATGAAGGAAGGAAGATTTATTAGGATTAAGTTCCAAAAGCCTATAAATTATGCATGCACTCCCTAAATTACTATTCAGCAGTGCTCTTGGGGGACACTATGCTTCAGTGAGTCATTGTGAGTTTAGTTAAGCGGTCTGGTTTGTTTATTGCGTACCATAGACTAGTATGTAATCAGAACTTTGGACATAGCACAGCAGTTTACAGTTTTTGATGTACAGCTGTGTAAACTGAACCTTTAGGGTAAATAAAGGGTTCAATTTGTTACTGAAGCCTTTGCCATTCCCTGTTTTAATACAAAATATAGTTTAGTAAGACACTGTTTGTAACTTTGCTGGCCTGTGTCCACACAGTTCCTACTGACTGATCTGCTGCCAACTTAAGGCTATTCAATTGCTGTTATCTTAGGAATAAAAAAAGAATAGCATGAAGCATAACTGTGTGCCTCATCAATCTTTCTTGTCTTCTCCCAGGCCTGAAGACGAGAGTAGAAAAGGAGACTGAGGATAAGATGTCCCATTCTGTCGTGATTTGCATTCAGCTGTATCTCCCAAACAACACGCAATCCGTTAATTGATTCCTTATCAAGGACTCTCCAGGAGTGATTGGATACAATGATAACCAATCAGCTCACTTTGCTCCTGCTCTTGTCCATCCCGGAGTGGAGCTTAGCCCTGCTCCGCCCAGTGTCTGGAATTAGCACAGCTGATAGGGATGGACGGACACTTCACCGCTCTAAGCGTGGATGGATGTGGAATAGTTTCTTTCTCTTGGAGGAGTGGACCGGAAGTGGAAAGCAGTATGTAGGCAAGGTAAGTTTGGAGATTAATCCTTAATGGAAGCCAAATTCAAGATACATGAGGTCATTAGGTGTTAATATTAGAGAACAAATTGTTACCCGTCCATCAACATGTTAAAGAGCAAGGGAGAAAAAAAAAACCCTGAATGTTGGATACAAAAATAGCAGCAAAACTGAGCAGGCAGAACAATATTTTAGAGAACTAATATAACCTCCTTTGTTCCCCCAGCAGACTTGTGAGCAGGAGAAATTATTCACAGAGGGCTTTAACAACATCATTACATCAAAGTAAAGCACCACACTGGTAAACCTCATATGTACAAAATATCCCAATCCATTTTAGCTGTAAGTAACAGCAAATAAGTCTCCACTATAACTGAAGCCCCTGAATACACTTACAACACAGTACTGGAAGTCAGAGCCTTACATTCCATAATGTGAACTCCCTGGATTTTGCAGTTACTGAAAGGTGTGTCTGCCGGCGAGCAGCACTCTGATAGAAATCACAATAGCGCAAGTGTTCTTCACAGCCCGCATGGCGTCAGATCAGAGTGAAGTGCTTGTCAAGCCACTGGCGTTAGCACCGAGCTCCGAGACCGCCATAATTTAGAAAGCAGCAGTTACAGTCCTGAGGGGGAGGAGGGAAATGAGGGCGACTGTCGGCAGCCAATTTTCTGTTGAGGAAGCTCACTTTCATCACACCCTTCATCTCGCCCAAGTAAACAAGTGTCATGAGCAGAGGTTTGGGGCAGAGAGGGGACTTGAGACCGCGAGCGCAAACTGATAGCATCTCATCCTTTCACGACTGTGAAGTGTGAATGCAGAGATCCGGACCCATGCTTGTGAGCAGAGCAAGTGAAAAAAAAAGAATGACAATGATAAAGAAAACAATAAATCTAAAAATCCAAAAGAAAAAAAAAAGGAGATGTTTCCATCCGTAGAATTGTGTTGATGCGCTGAAGCAGTAAAGCAATGCTGACTGGGACGAGTTCATCAGTAGAGGTAGTGTTAGACTAATCAGTGGCCTGGCCTTCTTCCCAGTGCTTGGATGCTTCTGTTTGTTCTCTCTCTCTCTCTCTCTCTCTCTCTCTCTCTCTCTCTCTTTCTCAATAGCTAGTGTCTCTGGCATTATAGCAATTACATGTGATTGGCCCTAGTCTTTCCCACTGTCCAAGCTTACTTCCAAGTAAAGTACTAGAAAAACATTCAGCTGCCATAAATACTAGGGTTGGGGGGAAAAAAAGACAAAGAAATAAAACCAAATGTTGCTTCAAGGATGAGTCTGAGCAGCTGCTTTATCGTTAATCCCATCAGTTTCCATCAGTGCGTGTGTCTGTGTGTGTGGGGGAGCCTATGTACTGCCCAATGAATAGGCACTTAAAAGTCCAGCAAGAATCAATCAGAGCCATTTATGGTCTTTCTTATAAAGGTAATTCAGCAGCTGTAGCTGAGTCCTATGGGTGGCTATGTTTGTTTTTGTCCAGTTGAGCCTCTACTGGTCTCCATTCATATTAAAATTCTAACAGTGGCTTTATTCAAACATGGTCTCACGCTTGCGAAATCAGAGCAATTTGCATGACTCAATTTGTATAAAACATCACAAAGGTTAGGGTTAGAGGCGGAGTTAGTGTTCTTACCTTTTCTTATGACTTAATTAAAAATCCAATCAGATTGCCTGTTGAAATTGTATATTTTTTTCATAAGACCAAGTTCTTTTATTTCTAAAGCAGTTTAAGTACTATTAGCAGTTAGTTATTAGCAGTTTAATACACCTATTCAAATATATAAAACCATCCTGTTAAAAAATAAAACCACATTCCCAATTGAGACTTTGTTTATTATGGCTCTTTTGACAGGTTTATTAAGCATCATGAAACCCATGAAAATGTAGGAAAAAGAAAGAAAGAGAAAGAAAACAGTAGTGCATCTTCATTCTTATAAAACAGGCATTTTTACAAACTGGCATTTAAAACCCAGATAATGGGCTCCCAAGTGGCGCAACAGTAAAGCGTTGGCCCTATCGTCCAGCGATCGCTAGTTCTAGCCCTGATGATGCCACAGCCATCTGTGACCGGGAGTCCAAGAGAGCGTAATTGGTCCTGCCTGCTTGCTTGCTTGCTCGCTTGCTGGGTGGGATGGCATTACACTTTCTCTTATGTCGATCATAATGGCATCAGCCAATCATGGGCGTCTGTGAGCTCATGCATACGGAAGATGGCAGTTGGCACTTTTCTCCGAGCGTGCGGGACTGTTATGTGACGTTGCATGAGCAGCAGGGAAACACATACTAGCCCTCATTCTCCCCGGTTGGTGGCTGTCGTGAGATAGGAGAGAGAATTAGCTAGTGTGGGTGGGAATTGGCAATGACTAAATTGGGAGAAAAAGGGGTGAAATTTATATAAATATAAAAAATAAATAAATAAATAAAAACCCAGATAAATTCAATATTCATAAGTATCCTGCTGATACTTTAGGAATTTGAAAATGCCCTTAAGCCACCCACCCTTTGATTTAACACTTACCAAACCACAGAATGTAGACCATATGCCTGAATCTACTAGAGGTCAGCACGGATATTGAGGTCAACACAAGGGACACAGAGTTTTCAACATGCCTTTCACTACACAGCAAAACAGCAGATCTGTGGTACTTTTTTTTGCATTTTTTTGCACTTGGCACTGGATTGTCATTAGTCAGTAGTAGTACATAAGCAGTCAGAGCCTGGTGAGTAGCAAGTAACTCTGAAGTACTAGAGCTCGGCATGCAATTGGCCTCCTTTTGTGGCTGTGGTTTGATGCGAGGGCAGTAGCTCACACGCTGTTCCATCAGCACTACTGATGTGAACAAAATCCTATTAACCTTCCCAAGCCCTGTGATTCACTGGGTAAGTAAACAAGCTCATACTCTTCAGTCTTCCCTTTGCCCTCACTCAACCTCTTCTTACAAGCCCTTTCCTGATCCTCCACACTTGACTTCTCCATAGTCGGTTAGAAATATTTAGGTCTCCTAAATAGTATTAATAATGATTGATTGCACTAATCATGTTGAGCGAAGGGGGAAGATTGATTGTTAATTGTATGCAAACACTAAGACTGTGAGGTTTTCTAAAACCCACCAAGTGTGGATTATGAACTTGTTTGCATGGGGCAAACTCACTAGCTGCCCTACAGCAAAACATGGATTCAGTAATAGACTTGCTGCCAATAAAACAACAAATTAACTATTGGATGGACAATTACCATACTAAAAACAAATGGAGGTTGGTAAAATTTTACTAAAGAATTTAAATAAATATAATGACAACTTGACAAGCTCAAAATCAATTCCGCCTACCCTGACTGGGGATAAAAATCATACTGGAAAATGGTGTGAAAAAATAAGAGATGTCTTTTTGAGAGCTCACTCTACAAAAGTCTGCAGCAGAGGCAGATGCATTTCCTTTTCTGAGAAATCCACAAACACTCCCATTTGCATACATATACACACTCTCTACTCATGCGTTCTAGACACCTGTTACTACTCATTAGCTAATTGTCTGGTTTATGATACCTGATTTAGGTAAACAATTGTACACAAGTTAATGGAGTCATGAGCTTCAGTGCTGTGATTACAAAATGCCATAGCAATACAATTATGCACATCAGACTACATAATCACCTGGAATAATACATCAATTACAGCGATGACAAAAATGTATGTGTCTATTTTAGGATGAAACCTGTGTACTGTGATATACTGTACCACCTGAAAAAGTGAGATATTTTGTTACTAAGAACTGCGAATCATTGTGTGTATTGATTGAAAGCAATCCTGCAGACATTTTGGCAGACACCTTTGCAGACAATTTTGACAATTTTTCAAGGTGTGAAAGCCATCTGAATGTGTGCAGTCCCTATCCACTTAAATACCACATCAGTGTTCCGGACAAGAGAGGAGAGTTAGAAGGAAGGTAATTGTCGATGTTCCTGTGCTTTTCAACCCTTTCCAACAAGATGTTCTGCATAAGATGAAATGCACTGGGAAAAACACTAAACACTGTAAAAAGCATGAAAGTGAGGTCTCATAGAATTCTTTTTTTAAAGCTACAGACAAAATACCTGGGATGAGGTAGAAAGAGTAGAATTGTGTGAGAAAGAGAGAGACAGAGGATAAAGAGGAAGCAGTGGTAAATTATAGTGGATGATTTGACAACACAAAGAAAGAAAGAAAGAAAGAAAGAAAGAAAGGCTACTGCAACTGTGTCTATGCATAAAATAAAACCAACAGCAATAATTATTCTATTACCGTTCTGGGATTTAATTCCACAAGCTGCTGCGGAGTTAAAGGCTAATTTTGTGCTATATGAATTAGCAAAAGGACCCGAGTGTCAGACGACAAAAAACCGGACAGTCGATTCTCTAAATTCTGAATATTCTGAAGCTCATTATAATAAAGCACATCCTTCAAAAATGCTGCATCCTTCCCTCCAGAATGTGGACATCCTCTATATATTACACCATTCTTCATCTTGTGGAGTTTTTTTATCACTTGCAGCACTCATTCCCCATTACAGATTGAACAAAGGCTATCTGTTCATGTTTGCCAATCTCACAAAGACTGCAGTGTCAGGCCAAAAAGGGCACTGTTGTGCCAAAAAGTTTTCACTGAGCAAATGAGTTTGCAATCAGTATTCCTTGCCATGCCTTGCTTTCCCTATAATGTCCCTGAAATGTGCAAAGGGACTTCAGCTTGAACAGAAAATCTGCATGACCAAAACATAACCATGATATTTTTAGGAATTATTGTAAACTTCCACTGCATGTCTAGGAGATATTTTATTCAAGAATGTCTTTTAATTTGTCCCTAAAGCCCCAGAGGAGCCCTTTTTCTGGCCAGTAATTAGGACACCCTGAGTGTCCTCTGAGGCCATGGAGAGCAGCCTAATGGAAAACAGGCTACATTGTGGAAAAGAAACATCTGGAGTATTTTGATTCAGAGGCATTGGAGATTAAAAATACAAAGGGGATTGCAATCAATTAGTCCTGTTACTAATGCGCCTGTAACAGCAGTAATGGTACATGTTCAAATTGGCGTGCATGGGACTGGGTATAGCCGACAGCTATTTTAGTGCATTAGCCCATAAAAAAGAAAAATGACCTACAGTAGTTGAGAGAAAATTCAATTAAGTAGCCACTGTTGTTTATGTAATTGTAGAGACCATACATGGCCAGTGGTGTTTACTTTGAGTATAAAGAATTGCTTTGCTTTAAGCCTATATGCTTATGAGCATCAGAAAGCATGTCTAAAGCGTTATTTAGACAATCAAGCTGCATTATTAATATTATTATTTTCATATATTCAGCATATACTGTAGTATTCTGTTCTAAAGAGCAAACAATAACATGAACCAGATTATTTCTATTATACCATATTCATATGCCAACAAAGTAATTTGTACTGTCTGAACTGGTAAAAGGGAAAGGTAAATTTGATTTAAGCATTTTTGGCAAAAGTAAGATGTAATTGGGTTTGCACAAATTACTAATAGCTGAGATGAAAATGTATCTTCTAATGAGCATAGGAAGGACACAAGACTCATCTATCTAATTAGAAGTGTACATGTATAAGTTGCTAGTATCAAGTAAGTCTTAGTCACTTCAATAACTTAGATTGTGTGCATATATGCACAATTTACATGTTTCTTCAAAAAGTAACAAATGTAACATAAGCACAGCTAAGAAACTGCACAAAAACAGCTAACTGCTAACAAGTAGACTAAATTACTGATTACTAGCACACCATATAGCCCTCAGAGTGTGACAAATGACCACAATCCAGCTCGTATTAACAACCTACTGGTGCTTGCTGTTCAAGTTTGTGCTTACTCCAGAGAATAACACAATTATTTTATATAGATTCTATAAGCCATTGTAGTCTGGTGTCTGTCAAATACCAATTAGCCTATGCTTGTGTGTGCTTGTGTGTTGGCTTTATGCTGTCATTTGCTTTCGTTGTGTGTCTTTGTCTTCTTATGGATTTAACCCTCACATCTGAGAGAGCCAGGGTGCATTATAGGATTTTTCCGTAATAAAGGACGCAGGACACACTAATTTTGGTGCTGTCAGGGGATTTTATTCAAAGCTATGATGTAAATGGGATCTGAATTATTATAGAAGCTTCTCCTGACAAAAAAACACATCAGTGGTCTTTTTTCTGATACGCTAGTACTTTATCTTAATATGTTTTTTGTTGTCAAAGGTACCTCTAATAGAATAGATATTTTTGCTTTGTAATTTCAGGGACTTTTGGTTCATAATTATAGAATAGACTATATGCTATGGAGGGGTTTCACTCTAGACTTTGAGAATCTATTGCTGAAGTACAATATGCATATTTCAGTCCCATCTTTGCCATTCACAGTTCATGGGAGTTGTTAGGCACACGACTGCCTGTATTCTTATTAGAGGGTCAAAAATGGTATACGGTGGCAGGCAAACTTCTCTGTATTTTGATATTAAGCCAGTGATACATCCACCGAAATTAAATTATTAAAATTCAACTCAGACCACACCACATCACAGTTGTTACATGAGTCCCAAGTTGTCATCTGTAAATATGTGGGAAAATAATATGATATCTGAAGTTATTCATATCTTGCATGTATGCTGTGGCCCTCTTCCTCCTTGTCACTCGGGAGAACATAGACCCGTGAGGAGTGCGCACAAACATTTTATTAACCACATGCTAATGAGCTCTATGCTAATGTTTGCATGCATTACTGCCTGTGCGCTAAAACCTCAGTAAGCCCATATCTTTTGCTAAATGGTGAACGATTTTATTATTGTTTTTTTTTAACAGCTTTTAAGACATTCTTGTCACAAAAGGTAAAAAAATCAATTAGGAAGAGGTTAATTACCAATTCTGTCCTTGAGATATCACATCCAGGCTACTGGAAATGCATTTTAAACAATGCAATATGTGTAGGTGTGTGTGTTTTCTTGTTTATCCCTTTTAGTGAAGACCGGGGATGATGGTAACAATTGTTACTTTTTGTTTAGTTTCTCAAAAACCATACCACTTAGACCAGCCAAAATGTGATACACAAATTGTAAATTTATCTGCTACAAACTGATGAAATTTACATCACTCTACAATTAGCCAAAGAGCTGTAAATAATTGTCAAACAGATGGAGAGAATTGTTACAAGTTACCCTAGAACCCAAATTAGTTGTAACATGCTCTGAGGTTAAACGTAAAGAAAAACAAAAAAGGAGAATGGCATGTAACTGAACATTAAAACTTTAAATGAGGAAACCATGCAGGCTAACCATGCAAACAGGTTATTATCACAATTCTTCAAACTAAAACATTGATGATATATTTGTGTGTTATAACAGAATCTAAAAAAGCACTGTTCAAGTTTGTGCCCACATTTGCAATAAATCATCATTGTTCAGTTTTTAAAAAAGGTGGTCTTAGTGTATATTTACCAAGCTGCTTGTTCCTAATCTAAGACAAAATTTAAACCAATAATTTTCATTTGGACATTTTAAATAGTGTCTATGTGTGATTGGTCTCTCAATCAGAATCATAACACAAAATATCTTTTTATAAAATATTGTTTTTAAAAGTTTGGAAGATCACTGGAATCACAAAAACAATGCAAGTACAAAACTAAACTTTCTGACCTGAAAATATGTTTTTTGGGAATAAAATCTAGACTGTTTCTTGTAGACAGCTATCTTTTCTTTCTGCAGGTTTACTTCTACTCTGTGTAGAACGTGTCATGTGATTGTAGTAACTTCCTGTTTAGAGATACTGAGGGTGTTACATCTAGCCTGTGTTACAATCATCCCCCGTCTCCCCTACTTTAGAAAACCATGCATTGGCATGCTTTTTTCACTTTGCGAGCCTGTTTAGATAATAATAATAATAATGATAATGATAATGATAATGATAATAATAATAATAATAATATATTTATTTATTTATATATATTTTGAGTTCAAAATATGAAAGTGCTTTACATATGAAAGTCAAAACAAAGCATTTAGAAGGGATATTATACAGTGGTTCTTTCAAATACACATATCAGCTTGCCATTTACAGAAAAAGAGAATGCATACTGTCACGAACTCGCCATCACGAACTCCTGTACTGGCCGCGCGTGTGTGGTTGCCATGGCAACAATTGCTATGTGCTTTATGTTTTGGTTTCTGTCTTGTTCACGTCTCATCATTGATTGTTCCCTGATTGTGTCACCTGTTGGTATTTCCCCTGTGATTAGTGTGTATATTTAAACCCCTGTATTTCTGTCCATGTTGTTAAACATTCATCCGTCCTATGTATTTCTGTACCCCTTCACTCGCCTGTTTCTGCTCTGTTTGTTTACATGTTTGTTTATTTGGATAAAAACGGCTTGCACTTGTATCCACTGGCTCATGCCTCCCGACAATCTAACCCTCACACATACATGCAAAAAATATCTAAAATGTCTTGACTTATGCAATATCCTAGTCACAGTTTACAATTGTGCATGTGTAATGGACAGCTAATGTAATTGCATGATTGGAAACAGTGATAGCGTGCGGTGATACAATCCTTAAATGGAAGCATGAGCCGCTCAAATTAGCCTATCGGCATCCTGATGTGGGAGCAGACAAAGAAAAAAAAGAGCACCCAATTATAGCCCACAGTCAGCTGTAATTACTCTAATCATGAAACTGTGGCCTCCAATGTTCCCTACACTACTAACATAATAGAGGCAATGTTCCTTCTTTTTTCTATAGTACAGTAACAGATTTTTGTGAAATATTCAGGACAAACAGGACATAACAGTGTTGTGTAATGATCTTGGTACTGATCGCTTCTTTTTGACGGGATGTGTGTAGTTCCGGTGAAGGCCTCTTCAGGTAGCATCTTCAATCAAGATAAGCAGCATGACAATCAGTTTGAGAGGTAGCAAGTGCACAACTACTCTTGTTGCTAAGAGACAGGTGCAAAAAGAAAGTTTTCCTTAGGAGAAATGTGTTTTTGTGATCAGGTCAAATGGTTTGGAGTTAATATGTGGGTTCCCTTGTTGACAGAAAATTGACATATATACCATATGGCCTTATAGTGAATTTACTTTTGATGGTGGATAGTTAAAGCACTAAAATACCTCTGTACTATCATTCCTCATTTAAAAAGGGTAAAATTCACACAGCACAAATTCTGCTGATAGGTTGGTAGGTTAAGCAACTAGCAAAACTGCGAGCAATGAATGAATGAATGAATGAATGAATGAATACAAAGTTAAACTGATCACAGTACAAGATGTGGTTGTGATTATTTGCCATTAACTAGCTAATGTTAACTAAACTAATATAAATAGCATTTTGTAACATTTTTCACCTACAACTTATAATGTATATTTTGGTCTTATTTGAACAAACATGCATGTATCAAGAATAAGGTAGAAACTTAATTTTTAGTACCAAGGCCCAAGTGTCCATAATAAAATTCTCAGTTTCAGTACACCATAGAGGGAGTACAGTGCTGAGTGGCATTTTGCAGAGATATTGTAGGCTAATAATTAATATTTGATTAACAGAACAGCTAAATTACAATATTTTTAAAAAAAGAAAGAAGAAAACCTGCAAAAGTTTGATAGTTCGACCCGTTGCCAGTACCCGTTGCAGTAAAATTGCAATAATAATTTTCTGTAGCCCCACAATTTTCAGTACCTAATTACATTAACAGTCTTTGTGCTTTAGAGGAATGCCCTAAAAGTTCATATACTAACAAAATGAATAGACATTCCCTAAACTACACATAAGAGTGCAGGGTACTTAAAACAATTTAACACATGCCTTTTTTCTTTTAGCTTCATTCTGATGTGGACTCAGAGGATGGTTCTGTGAAGTATGTCCTCACAGGAGATGGAGCAGGGACAATTTTTGAGATTGATGAAAACTCAGGCGATATCCATGCCACCAGAAGGCTAGACAGAGAGGAGAAGTCCTCGTACACACTCAGTGCTAAAGCGATTAACAAAACCTCTGGACATGTCCTGGAGAGGACCTCGGAATTCATCATCAAAATCCATGACATCAACGATAATGAGCCAAAGTTCAGTAAGGACACTTACATGGCCAGCGTGCCTGAGATGTCCAATGTTGGTAAGTTTATTTATTTATTTATTTGTTTGTTTGTTTGTTTAAGTTGATACCTTCAAACATGGAGAAACTGGAGTTCTGACTGTTTTGTAATGATAATTTTTGCTGATTCCGTTGCAGCATGCTTCAGCGCTTTCTGTGATCTATTTTAAAGTGAAATACATCTTATTCAACAACTAATGCCTCAACAGCCCCACTGAATTCAAACATCAGCTATCCCCTCTGCTTATTGGATTTCCCTTTTGAGTTAAAGTCTCTAAAACAGACCTTATACCATGTGAAATAAAATTGCATGTCTACAAAAGGTAGTCTTGTAAATAAAATATCCCCACAATCAGGTTGCTAATAGACTTTTGACCTCCTAAAAATGTACTTTCCTAACAGAAAAATGGCAAGTCTCACTCTGGAGGCTCATGAAATGTCTGGACTACTAACATTTTCATAGCATTAGATGATACAATGCTCACTGGTTTGGGCTGGAATTTTTAGGTCCAATTATATGTAGTTCTCTGGACAATTCATTGTTGTCATTAAAAGTATGATGAACATTTAACCTCAGATAATTAAAAAATGGACTTCATCCTGTTTTAATTAATCCCATTATCATCAATGATTTTTACACCTATTAAGACAAACAAACTGAATCAATGTAGATGAATGCAGCAAAGCAAACGGAAATCCATTACTCGTTATAAAGCACCAAATTAGCCTGTGGCTTTATCTCCGATGAATCAAAGCTCATTTGCAGATAAGGTAAAGCATGGCAGACTGTTTTGATTAGAAGTTTAGGGTTATGATAACATAATCATTGTTGATATTAATGATCATGACTGGCAAGTGAATCAGCAGTTAAGAAAATTAATCTAAGTGAATTGAGTCATGGCAAGTGTGTGGCAGTACATGGATTTTTTATTTACAACTCCTTAAACTCAGTGAACTGCTTAAATTGGAAGCTTAATCTTTAGGTTTATGTACAAATTGGTGAATTGCAAAATATATTTATAAGAATTCTTAAATAATGAAAGAGTGTTAATTTCATATTTTACCGTCTGTCATGTCATGAGAATGGGATATGCAATGTTTCATGATTTGGTGTAATGGAAAATTTTAAGTTCAACAGCACTTTAATTTATACTTTCCTCACTGTAAAACCTGACTTTTATGTAATGGGTCGCTTAGAGTAGAAGTTGGAGGTAAAAGCAGCACTAGATGATCTCTCTCAGGCTTCCTGGGGCTCTTGCGCTTGAAACCCTCTGTGCCAAAGTCTCTCTTCCCACAAGCCCCCACTCTCCCTTTCATTTGTCTATTTCTCCACGGGCTTTGGAGTTACATCATTCACAGCAACTCTAAATGGGACACTGCACTCATTCGGCACCTCGTTTTCCTCCCTGCTCTTATCCTTCTCCGTGCTGCGCGGATTCAAATGCACAGCATGTGTCGAGTCAAGGGGTCATGGGTGGCACTCGCGTTTAAGCCGAACAAACCGGCCATGTGTCGTGAACGTGCTCTCCGTTAATCAGGCCTGGCCATCCGTGAAGAGTGAGCCTCTGCTCACTCCATGTTTTCCCAGCACCATCGGAGTGCGACAGATGTTTCTGTGTTCATTAGTATTCTCCAAGCTGGGCAGAGAGTGAACGCCACTCAATGAAGGTCTCGAAGATGCCAAGGACGACGTGGATGGGTGGCGGAGACAGCATGTGCACACCGTCAGAAGCAAGATGGAAGAGCCGGGTCACCTTTAAAATCCATTCAAAAGTGGGAACGGAGATGTTTGCAATACATGAACACAGAGACACAAGCCGAGTGTAACTAAAATAGAGAGCATTTGGATGACGATTTGAATCCGAATAAGGAGTTATGATTGTCACATTACATACAAATTGTACATTGTCACAATTTAATGACACATTTTTACTGGTCAAGCTAAATTACCATTAGGTCAAAGAAAATCAGAGTTGTATTCCAAAAAGAATTTGTACTTTTGTTTGACAGGTGTGCATTTGTCTTATTAACAATGACATTTTGTCACTATACGTGTAAGGTCTAGATAAAACAATCATTTAAAGCAATTGTGCTATGATGAATGGAGATGGAAACTCTAAAAATGTCATGCTAGAATAATTGGAGATAGCCTACTTTTAGTTTAATTAGGCTAATTATAATTCTTTGAGCAGATCAGACTGTGTTACTCTGGTTTCATGATCCCTAGCTAGAGAGAGCATAAAAAAGGATGGGATGACCCAGTAGCACCAGACTGATGGAATTTTGACTATCAAAGAAATGCTCATCACATAGCAGTGTTGGGGTAATTATGAGATTATGATTTAGATATGAAACACCACGATATAAGCCGAACATGGATAAAAGCGCAAATGATCTTGCAGCGCCTCGCCTTCATCACTGGTCACACTGGGGGGTGCACACACATTTTAATTACAACTCAAAGGGTATGCTGGCTTAATGCCACCAGGACATGTTTCCATGAATATAGAGGGCTTAGTTTATAATAATAATAATAATAATAATAATAATCTCATTATTACACATACCTTTTTGATATGAAAATTAGATATGATGATTCACACTACTTATGTGAAATACTTTGACACATTTTATTTTTCTCTCTCTCACTGTTTGACTCTTTTTTTATTTATCTTTTTTTCCCCCAGGTGCATTTGTGATGAAAGTAACTGCTACAGATGCTGATGATGAGTCATATGGAAACAGTGCTAAGCTTGTGTACAGTATACTCCAGGGACAGCCCTACTTCTCTGTGGAACCTGACACAGGTACATACACAAGAGGATTGAATGTTGAAAAGCATAGTTATTAACTGTAACATGGTAGAAATGACAGGAGCTTGTGGATCCATGTGATCCATTAACATTCATTTGTTTTTATCTGTTTAAAAAGAGCCAATTTTATATGAGTATTTCCATTTCCACAATATACAAGTTGCATGCATTTCTGTTCTGTACACTAAAACAAGGGAAGTAAGCTTCTCGTGCATAGCAATGTCTTTTCATCCCTTGAGCTTGTGCTGTGATGTCAGGTGGTCATGCTACACAGAGCATTTTCTGCCTAAGTGAACAAGTTATTCTGGGCCACTGTATTTAAAGCAGTGTAATAGAGTTATGGACTAGCGCAGCTGTATGAGAAGTCCGATTCGAGCAGTGCACAGCGCATACAGCGCGGTTGCATTCTGCCTGTTCTGGCCCGTTTAGGTTCTTGAAATGCCGAAAGTTGCTCATTGAACATACATGGCCATGTTTTCATACCTGAACCTTGGTCCCATTTAGTATTTCCACTGTCATCCTGTACTGCAGCCATAACTATGACTGAGAATAGAGATACAGACAGTCTGTCTGTTGCTGAGAAACTAAATCACATATTAAAACATATGAGCAAAATTCAATGAAATGAGCATGACATTCCTATTACTCGAGTGACTTCAAGCTACTTCTGATGCAGCTAATATATTTGATGGATTATTTGTTTTATTCAATAAGGTTTCACTCTAAGCCAATAAACTTTCTATCTAAATCAATGTGAAATCATTATGCCAGACAATTTTTTTTACAATGTTGCCAGGGCTTACCAGTGCAATATAGTATGATAGTTATTGTATGAAAGTGATTGTGTTCCTGTGGTAATTTGGTCATAACAAACAACATATTGTGACTTATTATAAAGTCCTATCTGGGTAAAGAGCAGTTTTGAGATATCGGGCATCAAAGTGTAATCCACATTTACAGTTCAATTGGCCCTTCAAAAGTGCTCTAAAAGTACATTAATCAAAATCCAAAGATATTTAGAAATTTAATATGTTAAATACACATAGAACCATATCATTCTGTAAGGTTAATAAGAATGGTTTTATAAGATTCCATCAGGCTGTTGATAAACAATCTCTCAATATGAATAGATAATAGATAAGATAATATAATATAGGGTTTAAGCTTTATGGTATTCCTAGACCTAGGCCTATTTGTACTATGTTTCTTTGATGAAGATTGCAAAGCACTTCTGTAAGTCACTCTGGATAAGTGCGTCTGCTAAATGCTGTAAATGTAATGGTATGACTCATTAAAGAAGACTTTGTAGCCTTTTTAGACATCTCATTTTATCAATGTGGTTGTTCAATAATTTAAAAAAAGCTGACAGATGACCAAGTTTTCATTGCAATAACATTTATTTATGTGTGAATTCATTCTCTAAAACAAGATATTTCCGTTTTGAGAAGCATTCACATTGAAATTCATATTTAAAATATTAAACTACCATTTTTTTTTTTTATATGTCAAACAAACAAAATTTATTTGGTACTAACAAATCAACAAACAATTGGTTTAAATAGCTCAGTGTCATACAATGATATGCATTGTATTAATGCATTGGAATGTTATTTATTTTATGCTGCTTGGCCAGATTATATAACATTACTTAGGTTATGTTCAACTAATTAGCTCTTTCTACACTACACACTAGGTAGCTAGATAAACAAATGAAGGGTGGTACCGCTAATGTCATGGTGTGTAGGTTCCGGGGTTCGGACACAGGCGCGAGGTTTACAGGAAACATATTTATTAGCATACCGAGCATACAGACCGACAAACACCCACTGACATTAACAACGAAAGACAACACAGGACGGATACAAGCAGGTATATAAACACTTAGTAATCAAGGTAGACGAATGAGGGACAGCTGGAAACACTTAACAGCACTCACGTGTCATAAACAGGGAAACGCAAACAAGATCATGTCCGCGGTCGTCGCCATGACGACCGCTCACGCTATGTTACGCGCACAGCCGTGCGCGTGACAGCTCCCCCTCAATGTCCTATCCTAACATTATCCTGACGTTTCCCTGTATCATGTACGTTTAATCTGAGGTGTACAGAGTGCTACAGACAATCATGGTGAATAGCAGCATGCTATAGCTTTCTTATTAGGGCTGGGTATTATTTTAAAATTTTCTCTACCAATCTGATACCTTGCATTCGATACTGATACCAAAACAATACTTTTTTCAATACCTTTTTTCTACTTTTGACAAACGATGAAAGGAAGAATTATTAATTAAGTACATTTATTTAACAACAAACATGAGTAGCCACAATCTCACAGGTCATGTTGCCTGCAAATGTTTCATTAGGCTTGACGTATTACCTGACTGCAACTACTAGGTTAAGGCATAGAATAGAATTAATGACTGTTCATAAAATATGACGACACGTGATTCCTAACTTTTAAAAACTAGTGTATGAAGAAAACAATTCCCTTTGAATCCTATACTTCATACATTAGTGTTCAAAACTTAGGAATTAATACTTATTAATATGATTTAAATAGAGATTATACTGTTTTTGTGCCTCAAATAATGCTTGTATGTAATAATAATAAACTCTATTTATTAATTCTATTTAAAGTATCCAGTTTAGTTTATTTATGAAAGTCTAAGAATTCACTTTAAATACCGAATTGACAGGTAAAGGATCTATAGTAACTGGCTCTATCAGAATTTTGAATTGCAGCTTTATTTATTATAAATCTGCTTTAAGTCATGCATCAAGGAAGGGCAGTGCCATGGGAGCCTGATACATACAACAGCTTATACAGCAGTGAGACAGGAACGAAGAAAAGGACGTCTTCCTGTTTTTTCGAATCCGTTTGCCGGGAGAATCTCACCGTGTCGGAGAAACTAACTTTTCTTTCTTTCTTTTCT
>JAOUQW010000049.1:7992482-8003577 GCA_028565825.1 Olivaichthys viedmensis
TGCCACATGATTGGCTGATTAGATAATTGCATGAATGAGAAGGTGTACATGTTCCTAATAAAGTGTTCGGTGAGTGTGTGTATATAGTATATGCATATATATATAGTATATATTATTAATATAAATTGTATAATACATTTTAGATTTTTTAGATTTAGAACCTTACTATGGGTTCTTGCCCAGGTCTGACACGTCTGGAAGGTACCCATTTCCAGTCCTGGAAAATTCAGAAAATATTTATATAAGTAAATATAAGTATGGATATTCTTATATATATATATATATATATATATATGGATATGTTGTAAAAGTAATAAGCACATTATCTTTGGACATTCCCCTATTTTCTGCACTAACAAAGCTTCCCTAATGCATATCACATTTAATGTTTTAATGAACTTTAAGAATTAGCACAAAAAAAGAACACAGAGTCTAAAAAGTAAAAGAAAATGCAATCTGAAAAACGTCTTGAAATGGTTTGAATTTTTTTAAGTAAAGCAGAGCTCTGACAGGCCTTTGCAGCAGACTTTCTTGTTTTGGTTTTCTGGACCAATAACTGCATACAGTTACTGTTCTGTACCTGATCTGTGTCTGGTGTCTGTTGATCACAGAGCCTGCTTGCTCCCTGCATGTGTGTTTGTAGATCACCTTGAATTTGAAAGGTTGCAACGCCAGATACCAATGGGTGATCCGCGCATTGGTATCTTTCATATGGTGGAGCCACTAGTCCACCACACAGAGCTACTTTTATTTGGCTAAAGTCCAGTTTGCATGGCTCCGTCCACTGGACCAAATCTGGCACTCTCTTTTTAGTGAGGTCAGTTAAGGGGCTGGTGACGTCCGAATAGTTAGCCACAAACCTACAATAATAGCCAGCCAGCCCTAAAAACTGCCTCACCCCCTTTTTTGTCTTAGGCCTTGGGCAGGCCGCATTTGCTGCAGTCTTATCAATTTGGGGATGCATCTGCCCATGACCCAAGTGGAAGCCTAGATACCGTACTTCCACCTGCCCAATTGCACACTTCTTTGGGTTCGCTGTCAACCCCGCCTGCCTCAGCGCACTCAGGACCGCTCTCAAGTGTTGCATGTGCCACTGCCAGTTGTTACTATCATCCAAATAGTCAGTGGCATATGTGCCATGTGGGCGGAGGATGTGGTCCATGAGCCACTGGAAGGTGGCTGGAGCCCGAACAAACCAAAGGGGAGGGTTACAAATGGGTGTAATCCAACGTCGAATAAAAGCGAGCCGTGCCTAACCGATCAAGCAGTTCATCAATGTGCGGCATTGTATACGCGTCAAATTTAGAGACCGCATTGAAGTCCACACAGAAGCGGACCGCCCCGTCTACCTTGAGGACCAAGACTATAGGGCTGTTCCAGTCACTGTGGGACTCCTCGATCACGCGCATTTTGAGCATGGCTTCAAGTTCCTCCTGAACCACCTTTTTCTTGCGCACCACCACCCCTGGGGGAGTCTCAATGTGGTTTTCTATGAGGTTTGTGTGCCCAGGTAGAGGAGAGAACACGTCGAAAAAATCATTTGGCAACTGGGCAACCTCTGCCCTCTGGGACGCGGAGAGGTGGTCTCCACATGGGACCGGAGTGAATTGGGCTGCCCTTATCGTGAGCACCTCCGGACCCAGCTCCTCCCTCTCCGGAATCACCATCGCCAGAGCCACAGGGATCACCTTTCTCCATAATTTCAGGAGGTTGAGGTGGTAAATTTGCTGTGAATAACCCCTATCCGATCGCCAAACCTCATAGTCGACTTCCTCGACTCGTTGTGTGACCTCAAAGGGCCCTTGCCACTTGGCAAGTAATTTAGAGCTTGATGTGGGCAGTAATATGAGCACTCAATCTACGGGTGAAAATTCATGTAGGCGCGTGCCCATCATGCAGCCGGGACCTGTCGTTCTTGCACCTGATGCAAATTCTCCTGTGTTAGTTGCCCCAAAGTGTGGAGTTTTACCGTCAGGTCAAGAACGTACTGAATTTCATTTTTACAGGATGAAGGTCCCTCCTCCCAATTTTCTCGAATGACTTCTAGGACGCCACGGGGCTTATGCCCATACAGTAATTCAGAATGGGAGAACCCCATGGAGGCTTGCGGGACCTCTCGGACTGCGAACAACAAGGGCTCGAGCCACTTATCCCACCCTCTAACGTCATCGTGAACGTCATCCGTTTGCGGGTGATAGACGCTGGTACGAATCGATTTAATCCCCAATAATTCGTATAGCTCGCGGAGTGTTCATTACATAAATGTAATGTCCTGTCCTGTCAGAATCTATTTCGGGATTCCGACTCGGGAGATAACGGTAAACAGTGCCTCGACAACGCTGTGTGCTGAGATGTTGCATAGCGGCACTGCTTCCTGGTACCGCGTTGCATAGTCCACCAGAACTAATACAAAGTGGTAGCCACGTGAGCTCCATTCTAATGGCCCAACAAGGTCCATGCCAATTCTCCCGACAGCTGGGATGAGTGTACGGAGGGCCATCGCAATGGCAAGTAGATTTCCCCCCCATCAACATTCAGCCCTTTAAGAGTAGCGACAGAGTGAGACAGTTGACTGTGATGGAGGTGAGAGAGAAGTTGATGGAGCAAAGTGTGCACTTGATGTACAGAGAGTAATTGAGTCAGCAAAGTCCGGTCAGTATCAGAAAAAGTCCAGCCACAACAATATTGTCCACTGCCGCAATGGCTGCAATTGAGTATTTGAGGAATGAGGTTAGCAAAGCACTATGTAAACTGCCCAAAGACAAACTTACTGAAATCAGTGACTTCCTTCACATTTTGGTGCCAAACCAAGAAATGTCTCTCATCAGTCACATTGTAAAACATCTGGAACGAGAAGAGGTGAAGGATTTAGAGGATGACGCGATGTCTGAACTCTTGTGTCTAAGAGATAAAATACACAAGCTGGTTACAGTCAGTGATATTAGCAAAGCTGATGCAGACAAACAAAGGGAAGAAAAGCAGAGACTTCACAGGGAACTAGACGGGCTGCAACAGTCACTAAAAGAGAAAAAAAGTTAAATGGAAGTACTAGTCAACCCTGAAATTAACCAAAGTGACATGAGCCCAGTAATATCTTAGAACACAGTACAGATGCAAACCCCCACCCCAGTGTGGTGTAAGCACTTTAAAATCACTAGTCAGATCGGTGAAGTTGGCCAGAAAGACAGACTCACTTTCACTAGTCTAGCCCGTCAGATTGAGGGTGGACTGAGCATGGGGTAGATTGAGCTAGAGATTATGAACGCTGTGATAAGGGCTATTGTGCCAGGACTGCAGCTTCGTAGCTACTTGGTGGGAGGTTCAGACGAATACTTCACTGTCATTATCAGGAGAAGGGGGCTACTGAACTGTATAGGCAACTGACGTCAGAGGTCCAACGTAGCAAAGAAATCCCACAAAATTTCAACATTCGTATTCTGGACTTGAGGCAGAAAGTCTTGTTAGCCTCACAAGAAGCTGAGTCTGGCCTAAAGTATGATCCTGCTTTGGTTCAGAGCACCTTTCTGCACAATGTTCTGATTGGACTGTAAAATGACAATATCAGAATTGATCTGCAGCTGTATCATCTAGACCCAAAAACCACAGATGTAGTCCTATTAGAGAGATTGAACATCACTTACGCAAATGAGTCAGAGAGACAAAATAGGAAGAAAGTAGTGTCTGAGCGTCCCGCTGCTGTCCATTCAATCCAATCAGCTAAAGTCCCAGTCGAACAGAAATGTCTCATCAAACAGAACACACCCAAATTAACAGCTGACTTGGTATCTAAGCTCAAGAACCTTAGTGCTGATATAGCACAGATTAAAGAGTTGATGCAGCAGCCCATATTGGTGCCCCAGCAATGTTTAGCATTCTCGACCGACAAACAGGTAATGGCGAGAGCCCAGCATCAGATCCAGGGCCCACCGCAGTGGTATCAGCAATCAAGGGGGCCAAGCACCGTATCGAAACCACTTGGTCCCAGCCACAAGATGCTCTACAGCAGCAGTATGCAGCCCCGCAGCTGTATGCAGCCTAACAGCAGCTGTATGCAGTCCCCCACCTGTACACAGCCCCCCTGCAGCAGTATGCAGCCCCACACCTGTACACAGAATTAACATACCAAAGCACACCCCGATGCAGGTCCAGTGTCGTGTCCAAATGCAGTCGCTGAAAGAAGACAACATTCTGATCTTTGAACCGGCTGTGAACCCACAGTGGGCTGAGGGCCTTAAATTGTGTGAGACTCTGGTAAAGTGTGCCTTTCCTTACATCAGGAACAGATCACAACATCATGCTTGCAGGAGGACTGTGCAATCAATAAAGACTGTCCTCCCTGTCACATGGCAAGAATGCACAAACACAGCTGCTGCTGCCACTGTCACCCAGCTCGAAGTGGAGGGAACTAGTAGCTAGCAGGGCACTGATGATGTGTGGGATCCACCTCTTGACTTGAGTCACCTTAACACACCAGCAACTAGTAGTTCAGCAGATGTTACGAGAGGAATGCCACTCATTTTCCAAATCAGATGATGACATTGGGTGCATTGAAATCCTGCAATTGAATATCTTCTTGAAAGAGAGTGAACCATATCTCTCTGTGCCAAAACCCCTGTACAAAGAAATGAAGGAATACTTGCATGACCTTATAGCTTAGGGCTGGGTGGAGAAGTCCAACTCCCCTTACACATTCCCTATTGTGTGTGCGAAAGAGAGATGGTAGCTTGCAACTGTGCATTGACTACTGAAACCTGAACAGGAAAACACTGCCTGATCGTCAGCCCATCCCGAGAGTACAGGGCATCATAGATAACCTAGGTGGTAAAGCCTACCACCAGGGGTTCATGTCAAAAGACAGCAGGCCCGTGGGTCTGGATTCCATTTGGGCTCATGAATGCACCTACAGCATTCCAGTGCTGCATGGAGAAGTGCCTGGAAGAGACAAAATTTGTGTGCCATACCTTGATGACATCTTAGTATTCAGTAAGACCTTTGAGAACCATGTTCATGATGTGAGGAAAGTGCTCCAGCGTCTGAGGGTCAATGGCATGAAACTGAAACCCATTTTCTACTTGGGAATAATCGTGTCAGCAGAAGGAAGCTAGATGGATTCAGCAGACATGGTAGCAGTAACAGCATTGAAGGAGAAGACGCCAGGTACAGTAGGGGAACTGAGGAAGATCTTGTGATTGCTGAGCTACTATAGACATTAAAGATTTTTTACGCATTGCCAACCCTCTCTATGACCTGCTGAAAGGTTCATCTGACTGTGATACAGGTGTATGCAGCAAAGGGAAGGCAGGGAAGAGGAGCAGGAAAATGAATAAAGTGCTCTCCAACAAACCCATCGCATGGACTAACAAACACCAATGAGTGTTAGAGCAGCTGATTGAGTGTCTGGTGCAGCCACCTGTACTTGGATTCCCAGACTTCTCTGAACCGTTTATACTTCACACTGATGCATCCAGCCAAGGATTTGGAGCAGTGGTGTATCAGCAACAGAATGGCAAACTTCGGGTAATAATGTACGGCTCATGGACCTTGACTGCGGCGGAGAAAAACTACCATCTTCACTCTGGAAAACTGGAATTCCTCGCTCTGAAGTGGTCAATCACGGAGAAGTTCAGGGACTATCTCTACTATGCTCCTACCTTCACAGTATTCAGTGACAACAATCTCCTTACTTATGTCTTGTCTACTGCAAAGTTGAATGCAACAGGGTGCCGATGGGTTGCAGAACTGGCCGACTTTCACTTTACCATCCGGTATTGCCCAGGTAAAGAGAACATCGAATGCCTGTGGACATGGAGACAATTATGAGAGAGTGTACGGAAGACGTATGACTCTGTGGGAGTGACTGCACAGGCTATAGAGGCACAGAAAGACATGCCCTGGTCAATGCCCTGGTCTTCAGCAGACACTGATCCTGGGAAATCATCGATCACACCACTTTCAAAAGCAGAGATTTGACAGGCACAAGGAGAAGATAAGAGCATGGGAGCAGTGATCAAGTACAAATGGTCAGGGAAAAAACCTTCATTCCAACAAATGTAAACAGTGTGCATGCCAACCTAATGTCTCTTGCAAGAATGGAATCCTTTGTTGGAAAACTGCACAGAGTACACAACTTGTGTTGCCTGAAAAGTACAGAAGCACAGTTCTAAAGGAACTACATGATGAGATGAGCCATCAAGGCATTGACCATACAACAACACTGATACGTGATTATTTCTTCTGGTCTTACATGCAGCAAGATATTGAACATTAGCAGGGTCTGCACTTGCCTCAAGCAAAAGAAACCATGCCGTGAGACAAGGGCACAACTCAAAAGCATTATGACAACCCAGCCATGTGAACTTGTCTCTATTGACTTTCTCCACCTAGACAAATATAAGGCTGGATATGAGTATATCTTTGTAATCATCGACCACTTCATGCGGTTTGCACAGGCATATGCAACCACTTCCAAAACAGTTGCTGACCGGATCTTCAATGACTTTGCTTTGAAGGTCGTATTTCCATCGCGGATACACCACAACCAAGGTGGAGAATTTGAGAACCAGCTTTTCACTCAACTAAAGTACAGTGGTGTTGCTGGGTTAAGCACCACCCCCTATCACCCCCAGGGGAATGGGCAAGTGGAGCAGTTTAACCGGACATTGCTGCAGATGCTGAAAACTTTGACTGAAAGACAAAAATCAAAATAGAAAGAATCACTTAACAAACTGTTAAATGCATAGAATTGCACTCGCTGTGAGGTGACAGGATTCTCACCTTTCTACCTCCTTTATGGTAGGTCCCCGAGACTACCAGTTGACATGCTCTTTAATCTGACCCCAGACCCGGGTGCGTCAAATCACAGTGAGTACTTGGAGAAATGGAATAGAGGAATGCAGGAAGCACACCAAATTGCGAGAGAACATGCGCAGAAGGCCTCTGACCGAGTGCTAGTCAGGAACTTGACCCCACGGGGAGGCCCGGGTAAGCTCCGGAACTACTGGGAAGACTGCATCCACATGGTTGTTTGTCAGCTTGGAGAAAATGCACCAATATATGAAGGCCTGAACAAGGAAAAGGAAGGTCAAGAATACTGCACGGTAACCTCCACTTGCCTTGCGACCATTTAACACCAGAAGTCCAAGTGACACCAAACACCACAACAAAGAAAAGAACCCTGCATAAGAAAAGAAGAAGAGGCCAACCAAATACCGAAGCTTGGGGGCGGAGTGATGACGTTCTTGGCGGCGGCGACCGACACCCGGGGGCCTCCCACCGCGGTGTCCGGGGGCCGAGTGCCGTCACTGGTCCCGAAGCTCGGGGGTGAAGCAATGACGTCCTCGGCGGTGGCGACCGACACCCGGGGGCCTCCCACCGCGGTGTCCGGAGGTCGCGTGGCGTCATTGGGGCGGAGGGATGAAGTCCTCGGCGGCGGCAATGGACACCCTGGGGCCTCCCACCGCGGTGTCCGGGGGCCGAGTGCTGTCACCGTTCCCGAAGCTTGGGGGTGAAGCGATGACGTTTTCGGGAGTGGTGACCGACACCCGGGGGTCTCCCACGGCGGTGGCGTCACCGTCCCCGAAGCTCGGGGGCGGAGGGATGACATCCTCGGCGGCGGCAACGGACACTTGGGAACCTCCCACCATGGTGTCCAGAGGCCACGTGGCTTCACCATCCCCGAAGCCTGAGACGTCTTCCCATTGCTCGGGAGGCGGAGGAACGTTGTCGTCCCCGAAGCCCGGGGGCGGCGCTACAACGTCCTTCCCTTGCTCGGGAGCTTGGAGGAACGTCGTTGTCCCCGAAGCCCGGGGGCGGTGCTACGAGATCCTCCCCTTACTCGGGAGGCCGAGGAATGTCATCTTCCTCGAAGCCCGGGGTATCACTACGACTTCCTCCCCTTGCTCGGGGGACAGAGGAACCTCGCCGGGGGTGGTGCAACGACGTCCTTACTGGGGTCTGGGAGCTCGGCCACGCCTCCTGCGGCGTTTGGGAGCTCGGCCACGCCTCCAGCGGCGTCTGGGACCTCGGCCACGCCTCCTGCGGCGACTGGGAGCTCAGCCACGCCTCCTGCGGCGACTGGGAGCTCGGTCACGCCTCCAACGTCGTCCGTAGCCCCCCCTCCCAAAAAAGATTTCAACGAACTCCTGGGAGGGGGGCGACCCGAGCTGGGTCAGCGCGATGGAGGAGGCGAGCTGGTGCGCCACGGTTTTTGTGGTCTCTCGATCTGTCACGGTATGTTTGCGCAGGTGTGAAGACACAAGCGCCAGGCTTCTCCTTTTCTGGTTTAACATATTTATTATAAAAAAAACAAAGATAGATTAAACGAACAGAACACTTAAACACATGCCGCGACAGGCATTATCAACACACAAACATCGAGAGACAACACAGGACGGAAACAAGCGGGTGTTTAAACACTTAATAATCAAGGGGAGACGAACGAGGAACAGCTATTTAACAGTACTCACGTCACAAGGACAACTAAATATAAACACTAGCGCGTGGCGGCCGTCTCCATGGTGACCACCAAGCTACGTCCCGCGCACGTGACAGCACCTGTATATCTCTATGATAAGGGTGTAAAGACTTGGCAACCACAACTTTCTTTATGGCTGTTTCTATGGTAGCCGTGATTGTCAGACCAAAGGGTAAGCCAAATCCAAAAATGTCTTCCTACTCTCTACATACGTGCACTAAATAGGGTATAACATAATGGCTACTGTATAGTGCACTATGTGGCTAATAGAAAGCCATTTAGGATTTGCCCTGCAGTTAGGTTCACTAGCTATAGGGCTTGCTACTTCCCCTGATGTTCAGATATTCAGGACCAGATGTACTAAGCATTTTTATGTACATGGTTTTAGGTGCAATTAGGATACATTCTGCCTGAAAAAAACCTTGCATGTAATATACGAAACTGGTGTACTGGCCTAAACGGGCAGTTTATGAGCCGTGCACTTGGTAGCACGCAAAGTGCGCTTCTCAAAGTGTGGTGATATTGGAAGATTACATGATGATGATGATTACATATTTTGCTCTATTTACTAAGGCTTGGGTAATTAGCGCTGGTCACTTTTGCGCATAATTTTCTCCACCTTCCAAAACCAAAAAAGGGGGCACTAAGAGCAGGCAGAAACAAGCTGAAGGCTGGCATCAGAGCCGCTAAAAATAACTACAGACTGAAAATAGAAAATGACTTTTCTGACATCCACAATGTACGGCGCATGTGGCAGGGAATACAGGCAATAATATCTCCCTACAAGATGAGCTCAATACTTTCTATGCTCGCTTTGAAACCCACTACACTGAGCAAGCAGATGCCAAACCAGTCACCAAACAGGACCTGGCACTCTCACTGTCAACAGATGAGGTAAAAAGAACAATGATTAGGGAACACACACACAAAGCCAGACGGCATCCCTGGCCGTGTGCTCAGAGCATGTGCCAACCAGCTGACTGCCACCCTCACATTTTCAACCCTCACATGTCCCCATCTGCTTTAAAGCAACAACCATAATCCCGTGCCAAAAACAACCACCATCACAAGCCTGAACGACTACGGTCCAATTGCTCTCACGCCCATCATAATGAAATGCTTTGAGAGACTGGTCATGGTCCACATCCAGTCCAGCCTCCCGCCCACACTGGACCCACATCAGTTTGCCTACCGTGCAAACAGGTCAATGGCGGACACTGTCTCTATAAGCATTCACACAGCACTAACCCATCTGGACAAAAAGGTCACTTATGTAAGAATGCTGTTTCCACTCTGCAGCTGGATTCTGGACTTTCTCACCAGCAGACCCCAGACTGTCAGACTAGGCAACTATACCTCTGTTCCACTCACCCTAAGCACTGGAACTCCACAAGGTTGTGTCCTCTCACCACTCCCCTTCACCCTGTACACTCATGACTGTGTCGCTCAGCACAACTCGAATTCCATCATTAAGTTTGCTGATGACACCACAGTCATAAGCCTCATCACCAGGAATGATGAAACTGCCTACAGGGAGGAAGTAGCCCTTCTCACCGCATGGTGTGCTGACAATAACCTCTCCCTAAATGTCAGCAAAACAAAGGAAATCATTGTTGATTTCAGAAGAAGGAGAGGAGAGCATACACCACTATGCATATAGGGCACTGCAGTGGAAAGAGTGAGCAGTTTCAAATTCCATATCACAGAAGATCTCACTTGGTCAGTCCACACCTCATCTCATGAGAAAAGCCCAACAGCACCTCCATTCTCTAAGGAGACTGAGAAAAGTCAACTTGTCTCCTCGGCACCTGACCAACTTCTACAGATGCACAGTGGAGAGCATACTAACAAGCTGCGTCACGGCCTGGTACGGCAGCTCTACAGTCTCTGACCGCAAGGCCCTGCAGCAAGTAGTAAAGACTGCTAAGTTCAACACCAGAGTTGCTCTGCCTCCAGTGCGAGACACATATAGCAAAAGATGTCTGAAGAAAGCATTCAGCATCGCCTCAGACCCCACCCACCGCGTCCACAGCCTGTTTGAACCTCTACCGTCTGGTAAGCGATTCCGGCGCATACGAACCAGGACCATAAGACTAAGAAATACCTTCTTTCCACAGGCAGTCAAGCTGCTCACACCACACACACACTGTGAACAACACCCTCTCCTTCTCTTCCCCCTTGGCACAGCTACTTCCACAATGTAAATACCTATCCTATAACTTGAACTGACTCTGAAAAACAAGAATATTGCACTGCCACTTTATCTACCACATACCTGATCTACCTGTTATTTATTTATCTGCACTGTTTTTACAACTTTGTACTTTGTTTACTTTTGGTACAGCCACTTTAATCTCTTATAATACATCTACTCTGAACTTAACATACCTGAACACTGTGAATGACAATCATATTCCAGTAACCCTGGACTAGATCTGCACAAAAACTGTTTCTTGTAATGCGTTAACTGTTAAAAACTGTTTCTGTCACTGTTACTGTTTAACTTGTGTATGCTACTTACTTAATGTCCTATGTTATTTTGCACTAACACGTGTTATATGTTTACACCTGAGGCTAGCTAAATTACATTTCGTTATACTGTACACTCCTGTATATGTATAA
>JAOUQW010000049.1:8010955-8027872 GCA_028565825.1 Olivaichthys viedmensis
AGAGAGAAAGAAAGAGAGAGAGAGAGAGAGAGAGAGAGAGAGAGAGAGAGAGAGAGAGAGAGAGAGAGAGAGAGAGAAAGCCATAACAGCCAAACTATTTTTCAGTACTTAATCTGAAGCATGGGATGCTACTAAATACTAAGCAAACATAAAATTAACCAGCTTACACAGTTTTATTAGTTTCAAATGAAGGGAAAAAAGGTGCAGAACAAATTGTACGCCAATTGTTGGAAATTGTAGGGAAATGTGTGATGGGATGACAAATGAGAGTTGCCACTGTTTGGTTCTATAATGATAAAAGGCAACAAATACATATAAAGAGGATACACTATACATAATTTCTCATTAACTTAGGATATATTATGCATAATTTCATTAACACTTGAGGAGATGCCAAAAATATATATTAAACAAATTTATTTAACAGTTAAGGTTGGGAAATCTACACAATGAAGGCTACTGGTATCCTGTGTCAGTCTTATCCTCTATAGTGGCCTTTCTGCCATTGTGGCCAGTTATATCACAAAATATGCTCCATAAAATTTAATTTACAAGCCAAAATCACTAACTAATTACTCGCTTCACCTGTAACTCAGATGTTGCATTATAGACAGTGCATATTATTCACCCCTCAGAGTATACATAAGGTGTTATGCAAGTAATACCATGTGTAGAAATAGTTCAATAGTTTTGCAGTAGAGCTTTCTCTGTACAGTATTAATGTAAGGTAACCACAAGTGATCTCTGATAAAATAATAGGGGAAATAACTCGCAGTGGTAGCTCAGTGGTTAGGCCACTGGGCTACTGATCAGAAGGTCATGGGTTCAAGCCTCAGCTGGGCCCTTGAGCAAGGCCCTTAACCCTCCCTGCTCCAGGGGCGCTGTATCATGGCTGACCCGAGCTTACCAACATGCTGGGATATCCGAAGAATCAATTTCACTGTACTTGTATATGTGACAATAAAGGTGACATTATTATGGACCTACATACTATGCATCTCAGCCTATTAATAAAATGTCACATGTAAAATGTGAGTAATTCTCTGTTTTTATATTATATAAATGTTTTATTGGACGTTAATAAGATAATAAGATAATAAGAATCTGCAAAATGATGATCAATAATAAGTATTAAAAAAATAATAATCTTTGGGTCCACCGGAGGCAGCATCTCATTTTCTAAAACCATTCATCAAAAAGGCTCATTCCAGAGGCACACATACCTTTTGTTTTAATTTGTGGCTCTGACACTGGAGAAAAGATGAGTCATCATAATGACTATGTTCGAGTTTCACCATCAGAGGATTTCTGTAGTTTGGTTCAAGTGAACTTTTGTCACTTCTACCACCACAACAAAAAAACTGAACTACTCTTAATTGTTGCCGCTTGGTGAATGCGTGCTCAAAGACAAAGCCGGCCAAAGCGGACTGAGGAAGATAAAGTCATGCTGAGCAGGCAGCAGGAGAACCAAGTTTCAGAATGAACATGTCAAGTTCTACAATATAGTACATACATGCAGTACATGTTTATATTCATATGTGAGCAATACATTAATAGTTTAATTATATAGTTTAATAATTAAAGTAATTAAATTAATTAATTACTATAGTCTACTTGAAGCATCATTGTATCATTCTTAAGATTGTATAATTGAGAGCTTCACTGACTGCTTTGTGACTAGTGTTTGTAGCACTCCTGAGCACTCCAGCAGTACACTTATTCCAAACGTTTTTACTTGTGACTGTCTTTGTTCTTTATACATACTACTTCACAGTTGTTTCTTGTCTATTGCTAGAAACTTTGTTGGCAATGGACTCACTGGTACTCAACGCAGGAAGAGGTCCAGGCCTGGATATCTTTCTTGAAAACATACGAACTTGGCAGCTATCAGCATCAGTAAAGCTTTCCGACCTGGATGTAAGAGGCAATGAATAGCACTGAAATCTTCTAGCCCATGAGCACAATTGCCAGAGGCCGACCGATGTCAGCAAATGCTTGATGAATGCCTTAAAAATGTTCTCTGACTACTTAAGTGAGTTATCCCTTAGTTGTGCAAGGTAGTGGGAACTCATACACTATCAATGGCAGTTGGGTTGCTCTATCTTTGGTAATACAAGGGCTAAGGAAATCAACTGAGTGTGATGTCATACACTTTTGATAGCAGTGGGGTTGCTCCATCTTTGGTAATACAATGGCTAAGAAAGTCAATTGATGGTAGCCCAAACTGTCTCTTAGCAGGGTTTATGATTCGCCCATTTGGGCTAAGATAATCAAAAAAGGTCCAGATATGGGAAAATCGTTGCACTTGTGGAGCTGGCAATGAGTATATCGTCTAGATAGACAAAGCGGAAATCAGGGTCCTTTAGGCTCAAATTCATAAGCCATTGATACTTCTGTGCTGTGTTTTTGAGACCAAATGCCATGTGAAGGAACTGAAATGTTTGCTTGGTGAGGTCAGGAAATTCTCCACATAGTCAGTTAAACTTTCAAGCAGTCACTAAGGCGCTAGCAATAGTCGTCAGATGAAAGCCACTGAATGTGCAGAAAAAAGTCAAAGTCTCTTGCATCGACAAGATGACGGTTCTGGATGCACACCAAAAGGCTACTGGCACATAGAAGAGCCCTAGACACTTTTGCCAAGAGTTGGCTCTGCACAGTTAAGTGTGGCTGAGTGTAACCTGTCTGCTACTTTAGATAATCCCTGGGAGTCCTCAATGGCTGTGTTCACTACTGTTGTACAAATTTGCTCTGGTATCTGCTGTAAAAACAGTTATTTAAAAATAAAGCACAGCTGATGGTCACCCAAAAGTATCAGCATGTTATCCATCAACTCATAAGGTTTCAGAATCAGTGAGTCCAAACAAGTAAGTCGTCAGAGTGGTGTATACATTATCCCACGAAGGGTCAAGCAGATGCAGTGCGACAATGTAGTAATACTTAGTGTAGTTGGCGCTAATATCCTGCTGTGCAAACTAAGCCTCTGCCTGCTTAACCCCACTGTAGCTTGTGTCTGCCAAAACACTGCTAATTTTAAAGCAACTGCATTGCTTGTCAGAGATAAAAAACAATGCAGTTGTCCAAGTGCATTGTGAGTCACCATTGTAGTGGCTTATCAGAAAAACATGCTTGAAACCAGTTTTTAAGATACTTGACTTTTTATCTCTTCAGCAACACAACACAGCACTTTCACTTAACTACAGCACAACACCACATATCCTTAATGGGACACAACCACCAGTGTGTGAATTATGCAACTAATGACCTCCACTACATTGGCAGGTACATAGACATATGCAACTGTTATCAGATGGGTAAGTTGTGCAGGTTAGGCCCATGTGCATGTTTGGTCACATCTGTTTAAAATATGCCCTTTAAATGCATTTGTCTGAGGTTCAAAAGACGTTCTCTCAGGAGCTAGAATGAAAGTTTTAGAGCATTATATAGATTATATAGATGTCTTTTCAACGTCAATTGCATACTAATTTCTGACATTATTATTATACTACAGTTTAATCAATTCCACAATTGACAGTAAGTGGAATTGCATTTTATTTACAATTTAAAAAAATACAATTCCACACACTAACTTCTCTTTATTAAACATAATCAAAATCTGCAAATCATTCAATTCAATTTTCACTTCCTCCCTGCTGCATGCTTCAGCTGCATTATATTCTATTATTAGCATCTCCTTCATTATATTATTATTAGCATCTCCATCCAATCCATTTCATGAATGCCACTGCAGGAATAAACTAAAATTATAAGTACGATTTTATAAGCCTAGTTTCTTAGCACTGTAACGTTTAAACTAGCTAACTATAGCCTGTGGATAAATAAACTTTGTCTTTACTGAAGAGTGATAAGACAAACAACACAGCATTTTAATGGCATCAACCTGGCAGCACTAAAAAAAAAGAAAAGAAAAGAGGATGAATATCTGTTAGCCAGCTAGGTCATACTAGCATTTATTATTTACACTCAACCAAAACTAACGCATGAATAAATGCATAGTACTCAATGTTGGCCTTTTAAAACTAGCCTGTTCGTAACTTTAAACTTATCTTTACTGAATAGTTAACTTGAGAGTTAAGCTAGATTTGTATATTGCTTATGGTAGCTTACTATCCTGTTGCCTAATGATGACCGGTCAATTTGGGTAAGTGGTAAATAGGGTTGTATCAAGCTATAACCTACACTGGCTATTCTTATATACACATGTGAGCATTTTGATACTATATACTATACTTACTGAAAGGATCATCTTAAAAATCTTTGAAATGTTACATCACATTACAGTCATCATCATGAATTCTTCATGTTTTTGCTGTCAAATCATATAGCCTATAGTCACTTCACTGAGTTAATATGACCCATTTTGGACGATTGGTGGCCATAAGTCATAAAAGTGTTTGACGTGTAATTAGTTACCAATGACAGAAATGACAAAAATGTCTCAAAGAGAGACAAACGGGGATAGAGAAAATTAGGCAGTTAATGAAACATCTTGAACAGAAAGAACTAATGTTATGATTACCCAGCTCAAGGTGTGGTAACATGAAGGGAAGGCCAAACATGGATGAAATTTATCAAATGATATTTTATTAAAATAAATTCAAAAATCAGGTACCACAAAAGCAGCAATAACCAAAACTAAACTACAATAATGTCAATAACACAAATCAAAACCAAAACAAAATAATTCTTAAGGCATGAGTGTATCTAGCTCATAAGCTGCTGCCGAACAAGGAAATGCCACCCTTTTGATTCTCTGAGTCCTCAACAATGAGCAATCAGCCCAAATGCAAGCAGCTGTTCCCCAACCTAACCAGCAACAAAGGTAAAAATTAAAAACACATGGGGACAGGGGTAGGAAAGGCTGTGAGCTTAAAGCAGATGGCCTTTTTAGGGGCAGCTGTCAAATCTTTTTTTTAATATCAGAAGTATCCAAAATCATACAAAACATTGTTTTATTTTAAAGATAAAATATTATATTACTCATTATCTAGCCATTTGGAAGTCATAATTAACATATATCTTTCTTCAGTTTAAATTTCTTTCACCCTTAAATTTACAGCTGTACAATCTCCCAAGCAACATCAACAACAGCTTCAAATCTTTTTCTTAATGAAAGAATTTTAATAAAACAGAAGCAATCCAGCAACCTTGCTCAGTGCTGGGCATGAGACTGGGCACCAGCCACTATGTTGTATGTACCACAAATATGCAAGACCTGTAAATTATAGTGTTGCAAAAACCAAATCCACTTTATAAGGTTTTGGCTAGGGTTCTGAAATGACTGTAAAAACTTGAGTGGGTTGCGGTCCGAAACAACAGGAATAACTCCCACATCCACATACATGTCAAAATGTAACAAAGCCCAGATCAAAGCCAATGCTTCCATCTCAACCAAAGCTCATTACCATAAATTTAAAGAACTTTCTTTCAACAGGTGACTTAATAGCATGTCCCACTCTGCCAATATCCCTGAATATTAAGCCTAGGTTGCAGCACAGTCCTTGCATATAATCACTTTCTCCAGGATACATTAATCCCTCACCAAGAGAAAGTAATGTATTCAAGAACAACAACACAGGTTTCACATCCATGCCAGTCGTTTTTTCCTCCCTACACTGAAGGACACTAATACATTTTTAGCAAATTAATGTGGCAAAGTTGCAAGACCTTTTGCAATCACGAAGTTCTGCTGACCACAGAATATGGACCCACTAATTTAGCAAGAAATTAGTAATCATTTTCTTTTGCACTGTTTGCTTTTGCACAGCCATTTTACAAGCTAAAATAATTTTTGGTACCAATTAACATAATCTAGTAGGTTGATAAGGGATTAATATCTATAAAAGTTGCTGCTTCCATCTGAGCCAATCTACAGGTCTCATTGCAGCAAGGCCCTTTATTTCTGAACATGAATTCTCTTGGGTAACTTCAAACTGATACCAAGGTAAATCCTCCTCCCAATTCCACTGAATTCAATACAACAGACACTCAGCAGAGACTTTAGGGTTTGAGGAAAATGCTCTAAAGTTCCTTGACTCTGAGCATGATAAGCACTGCTCTGCTAATGTTTCACCCATAACTGTTTTAGCACTTCTGCAAACATCCTGTAAAACTAAATTCCACAATTTAGCTGGGGCTACAACTTCCCTCACCACACTACCCTTGTGGGGTAAACACTTATGAACTACCAATTTATCCTAAATGAAATAACCAGTTGTCACTGTCCAGTTTTTTTATTGCTTGTACGCTGTATAGCCAAGGAAGGGTGAACAGCAATGGTTGCCTCTCCTTGCACAAGATCAGAATAGAACTCATTTGTCATGCTCTGTAGATGGATGGATGGACACATGTGCGTAGCCATTGAACAACATAGATTTATTTACAAACATCAAACCGGTACTGACAACATAGGCATGACAACGAACAATGGAAGACAAACAGGACTGAAACACGGAGGTACTTAGACAGATACTAAAGGGGGGAAAACAAGCGAGACACTGGATACACTTCACATAAGTAGACAGGCGGGGCTAGACAGACAACACAACAAACACTTCTATCACACATGGTGCTCATCGTCACGTGACCGTGTTATGCACGGCGAAGCACCCGTGACATCAATCTTATGTAATGTATGAGCAGAAATAATCTGTAACCCAATTTCCTGAATCACAGTTTTCAATGCTTAAATCTGGTGAAAAAGGCAAGACCGATTCAGAGATAAAAGACTCAAACACAAAGCCCTCAGTAATAAACAGAGCATAGCTTAGCTCATCATTCTCTACTTTCATCAAATCAAGACAATTCGATGTAACCACCTTAGACTAATCAGGGTTTATATACTTAGGTCCACTTACCAGGGTTTCCCACATTCTGTAAAGGTTGCTGCTTCCACAATAGCAGCAAGCACAGCAAGGACAACATCTTTTAGTTTTAGCTCTCAATACGGACACTTCTTCTTTCAAACTTTATTCTGGGTACTTTAATCAAATTTAGGGGAAGCAGAACTCAACCACCAGTAATTCTACTGGGATAAATTTCCATATGGCCGTGGTCGCTACTCAAATAAGGATCCCTATTTTACGAGTTAATAAGAACTCATTGGCTAAGACAGCGGCCGTTTTCACCTTGTGCTCATCTATGTAGGTTGCAATACGATCCAATACGATTCACCTAAATCGTACAGATTCTCAAAAGTGCTTAAATCCACAGCCATATTCTTAGTTCATGATTGTATAATCTTTTCTGTTGGCTGAGACCAGAAAAAAAGCCTATTGGGCTCTCCCCAAGAGCACACTCAGCAAAAACAATATTTACTCTGAATCACTCCAGCCCATATCTTCTGTGACACAGCAAATAATGAAAAGAACACATCCGGATTTCTTTCACGAAATCTGGTCAATAGTTTATACGTAACCAATATGTTAAAAGGACTGTGATGATCGTGCCAAATTCAGATCAAGTAATTTGTTCAAGTACAGGGAACATTTTTATCACTTCAGTCTTAGCATCAATGAGAAGAATTAAAACTGCACTTTCTGTCTCTTTTCTCACTGCGTGTGTGTTTTAAAGATTGAATTTAGTAAAATTGCTGAAGAGTTAAAATAGCCATGCACACTCTGAAAAAAAAGAGCATATGTAATTTGTACTCTCACTTAAACATGTACTACTTGTTAAGCTTATGATGGATGAGGCCAGGATCAATCAGTAACGCCTGCATGGATATCGAAGGGAAATCTCTCACCCCTTTGCCTCAATCTTCATAACCGCTTCTGTGATAAAGACTATAGTTTTGACCTGCTTTGTTTATATTTTAGTCATTTCAGGTACAAGTTCTAACATGTTGTAAGACCAAGATTTACACAAACACAGTAGGATCCAAGTGTTTTATTTACAAACGTAATCCAAGTGCGGTAGTTAAAAGAATGAGCAAGGGGTCGAGAAAGCCAGGTAATCAAACAATTAGCAACCAAAACAAAAGGGGCAGACAAAACTCGGAAACGATTAAACAGGAAAGAGATACAATAACCAGGAAATCCACACAGTAAGAAAATGCTCAGAATTGTCATCAGGAGATAGGCAAGACTTCACAAGGAGTCCAGGTAAGTGAGTGCCTTATATACAGTATGTTTTGATTGTGAAATGTGGAACAGGTGAATAAACCGGAAGTGTTAGTATTCGGGTGATGGTGACCTCTGGCGGTGTGGGGTGGTATTACTGGTGGTGATGACAGTGGAGACCAGGAGAGAACACCCCCCACAGCCAGCTCCTGATGGCTGTTCATTCCTGCGCCGGGGTCTACCCCGGGGTATTGAGATAGGTCTACTGAGGTTGTCCCTGTGAAACTCCTGAATGAGAGCCAGGTTTAAGATGTCGTCTGCAGGGACCCATGACTGCGCTTCAGAACCATATCCCTCCCAGTCTACCAGATAGTACATCCTCCTGCCCTGGCACCTGGAGTCTAGAAGAGATCTGAAGCTGTAGACTGACTGGCCTCCCACATGCAGTGGTGGAGGGGGTTTGTTCATAGTCTCTCTGATCTGTGAATGATACCAGACACATGGGAGAAATACGGTAATATGATGGTAGCTGTAATCATTAAGATACTGGGGGTATTTGACGAATAGTTTTGAAAGGACCAATGAACTTACGACTTAACTTGTAAGTCTTGTAGTCTCAATTTCAGGTTTTTGGTGGATAGCCAGACTCGTGGACCTGGACAGAAGATGGGTGCAGGACGGCGACCCGCCTGAGTTTTCTGACGACGAATGGCTTGACGGATGCAAAGGTGCGTGGCCACCCAGGTTTCTTCACTCTTCCTCATTAATTTGTCCACTGTGGAGACGTTAGAGGGGTTTCCAGACCAGGGGAAAAAGTGAAGGTTGGTACCCCAGGAAGAACTGTAAGGTGGTGATCCCTGTGGAGGAGTGAATGAGGGAATTCTGAGCATATTCCACCAAAGGTAAGTATCGACTCCATTTGTGTTGTGAGGAGCTGCAATAGGACCTGAGGAATCTTCTCACCTCTTGATTGAGACTTGGCCATTGGCTTGAGGGTGGTATCCTGATGTGAGACTAACGTTAATATTCAACTGTTTGCAGAATGCTTGCCAGACATGAGGTTAATTGAGGCCCCCGGTCAGATACAATATCTTCAGGGAGCCCGTAGAGCCGGAACACTTGTTGGAACAGCAGTTCAGCGGTCTCCAGTGCTGTAAGTAACTTAGGCAGAGGAAGCAATCTACAGGCTTTCGAAAACCGATTGATGGTCACCAGAATAGTAGTATTTCCATGGGAGACTGGCAAGTTGGTGATAAAGTCCACTGCTACATGAGACCAAGGTCTTTGCGGCATGGGAAGTGACTCTAGAGGACATAAGGGGAGTTGCTGATCAGTCTTGGATTGGGCAAAAACTGAATAAGCATTTATTCAGGTTAGGCCACAAGAACTGGTTTGTGATTAGCCACGAGGTACACTGTTGACCCGGATAGCCGGATGTGGGATAAATGGACCCATTTCATGACTTAGGGTTTATGTCCTGAGGGCGCTTAGACCACATCAGGAGAGCAACCTTCAGGGGCTGGTTCTGCGAGGGTAGCCTGTTGGATCTCCTCCATGATCTTCCAGCAGACTGCTACCACTATATAGGTAGGGTTGGCAGGCTTCTGGGGGTCATGCATGTCTCACGTAGCCAGGATAATGTATCTGCTATGGTATTCTTGGACCCTGGACGATAAGTCAGTGTGAATTGGAACCTGGTGAAGAACAGGGCCCACCTGGCTTGACGGGAGTTTAGTCTTTTTTGCGGTATTAATGTACTCAAGGTTTCGGTGGTCTGAGGACTAGGAAAGGACGTTGGGCCCCCTCTAGTTTGATAGCTATCACAGTTGTAACACTATTGATATTGGTAATCTGAAAAAATAGGCAGACAGAATGCTAAGATGCAATTTCAAAAAGACCTCAAATGGATTAGGAAAAAAGCTGAACAATCAGCTCTCCCCAAAGCCTGGAAATGTTCAAAACCTATGATACCAATGCAACCTATGATGCAAATTCTAACATGAAAAAACAAGCTTTTTTACAAACCACTTAACAAAACAGTGCATAGTATTTTTTGGTTAAAAATGAAAGAAAAAAAATGCATTATTGAGTCAGGGGAGAAAAATATACTCTAAAACATGATGTTCCTGAGCTGCTGTAAGGCTCTCTGACAATCCTGTAATAGTAACTCACAAGTAATTCACAGTTAGAGTTGTCAGGTTCGAATTGTCAGAAGATTTCAAACGCACACGTCATATGCCAGCTCAGATACGTCAAATGTCATCACACTCCACCTTTAGGCACACACTGTGATAGGCGAAAGCAAGCCAATCAGGAGTGAGAGATCGTGAGGAGGAAATATATCCATTAGGAGGAAAAATAATTTAGGAGTGATGGAGTTTAGCTTTTTTCTTGCGAAACAGGTAAGGCACTTTTTGTTCTCTAATTTGGTGGGAAGCTAGTGAATGATAGTCAGCCGATTTATCCTTGTGGAATTTGTATCGTTACCCAGTTGTGAAGTTGTTTAACTAGAGAACTCATGATAGCCAGCTAGTGACTAATAGGAGGTGTTGGAGAGTTTCTCTGTGTTTTTGTATTTCAAACTGTTATATCGGTGTGTGTGTATTTTTCATGCCAAACTTTTTTGACAGGCTGGAGAACAAAACACACAGCTTAGATAACATAATACACAGAGAACTCAGATCGGGTAATAAAAATACACACATCGGAAGCGGCCAGACGTGATAGTTTTGTTCTCAATACTGTATTTTAGCTAGCTAACGTTCGGTGACTTGTTCATTCTGTAGGTTATGTGCTGTTTAAGATCCTGCAGAATGAGCACAGTTACACAGCAGCTTTGGTGAGACATGGACAGACTGCTGTAGGTTCAGGCAGAGTGCTAGTTAATAGACAGGCTCTTGTTGAGGTTTTGATCTTTCATTTGGTACTCAGTAACTGAGACAGTCGCATTGATATGCACAATAAAGTTTTTTCATTCTCATAACACTTCTGTAATACTGAGCAAACAACGATAACGACGCAGACAATTATATTAAATACTTAAATGCTTGGGCCGCATCCCAAACTGCCTAGTACTGTACTAAATAGTATGTCAGTACATTATTGGTGTCATTACTATTTAGGCATACCACTTAGTTCACATTATGCAGTTTGGGACACAGTCTTGAATTCTCTCTGAATGTGTATTGACTTTACTTAGTCACAACCTAACTTAGTCATATACTAAATGGACAGAACTTGCTTTATTATTAACTGTCTGATTTTATAAGGTGAAAGTTACAAACCTTTTTATTTTTGTTGCAAACAACATTATTGCACTCTTGTCTCTAACATAAGGTGAATTTTAGTTGTGCAGCTGGTTCATTATCTTCATCTTTTTCAGATTCAAGATTTGGCTTAAATGTACTGTATGTCTAAATCACATTACATTGAGCACTTGCAATAATTACACAACTGCTTTCCATTTCAGTAGATGTTGCTGGCAGGGACATGGTACACTGCATTTCACACAAACTGGCCCATCAGAACGGAGGTCATACATATTAATAAGAAAAGACACTAACAAAAACAACCTGTTTCATACTAATGGATAGAGAAAATTCTGGAAAATGACCATGTAAAATGAATAAAGACCATGTTTTTGGTATGTGACAGCACAGACTTCAGGGAAAATAAATAAATAAATGACATACTGCAAAATGTAAAATATGGAATCTTTAAGTAGCATGAGTCACACATACGTCTTGAAGGCCACCCAACAAAACATGAGAACCATACATCTACAATGGCAAACTTTTCTATGAGGAATAAATAAATCAATAAATACATTTGAATTTAATTTGCCACAATATGTCATACATGGCAGTTAGATACAAAGACATGAGGGGGGAGACAAATGCCGGGGATTTCAGATAATTACTTGAAATTAATAACTATAATAATTAGTACACTATGATTGCTTAGCTAAACCAGGGGACAAAAACATGGCCCAGTGAGATGGCAGAAGACGCAGAGCATGTGGATGCTCAACCACAAATGAGATGAGAATTGTTGAGAAAGAATATGAGACTTCAATAACCTTTCAGATGATTGATACATGTCATGGCACACTCTTCCTCACCAGGACAAGGCCCTCCTCCTAAAGGTTATAGCTCACCATCCCACTCACTCCTGGCACTAGGAAAGTATGAGCAGGGAAGACATTGGCCTGGGTTCAAACAACCTGCCACTGAACTTTGGATCCAATCATTGTCAAATTATATGTGCTAGGAGTCAGCTTGAGTGACACAAATCTGTGTGTGAGTATCTTTCCCACATGTGTAAAAACAGCAAGATTCTGGCACTGCAGTACATCAGGATTGCTCTAAAGTAGGTCAGAATTAATGAGGGTCTGTGCATTCAGAGGAACATTGTAGGTTTAAATATTTCTGGATAAAAAAATCTTGTTTTACATTACAGTAAATAGTAAAGTAAACAGAAACTGATCTCATGAGAAATTGATACAAATTCGAATGAATGAGGGCGATATGGTTGGATTTCATTTAGTTTTTATATGACTGAAGTTGAAAGATGCTAACCCCACCCCTAACCTTAACCTTAACCTTAATAACTTTTCATACAAATTGAATAACCTGATCTCATAAGAAATTCATACAAATTAAAACAAGCAAGGGAAGTGTTGCTGGATTTTGTTCAATTTCATACGAATTAAGTTATATCTATATCTGTAAAGAAGGTATAAACACCAACACTGCTCCAACCCTAGCCTTTGAAACCTTTCATATGAATTGAGTCATGCAAATTGTTAAGAATTTGCAACTGTAAGACTATTTTGAATTGAGTCATGAGAATTGTTGAGAATTTGCAACTGTGAGACCATGTTGAGTAAATAAAGTAATTGATAGTATAGAAGATGTGTTCTGTACTGCGTAGACTGACAAACCCCAGTTCATTGCCATGCCTTTTATTTTAAGGTTAATGCACACACATTTGCACACACTCTTTTATTATTTTTGCATTCTCTGTCCATTTGCACAAATACACACACACACATATTTACAACCAAAATTTACAAACCCTTTTGGGGCATCTGCAAGTGAACCACCTTAGAAGAGTCATTGTCCCCATGTGCCAGAGTGCCTGGGTCGATTAGAATATGACCACAGCACACGTCACTGCCTCTCCACAGGGGACAGGGAACAAGTAGAGGGTGGGAACAAATGGTGATGTCGGGGGGCAGAAACCTCAATCACTGCTCTGTCTCTCTAATCTGGCTGATGAAGATCCCCTTACTCGGGGGACCTAACATGGGTTACACTCACACTAATCACTCATGCCACAGACGCTAGTGCAGAACAGCACAGCACCATTCAGCAAAGTGCTCCTCCTCTCCCACCCTCTTTCTTATACTGGCTTGTGGACACAAACCCTCCCTCTCTTTCACTCTACTGCTCGCTTTTTCACATTGTTCCAAAAGTGCAGGGACATCCAATCGCTCTCTTTCTCTCTCTGTCTCCCTCCCTCCCTCCCTTCCTCTGCCTCTCTTTGCCTTTTCCTTCTTCATCTGCCTTTTTCTTTTTTTTCCTCCAGCAGCGGTACGCGCCTCACTTCCCGATTATGTGCAGTGAGAGATGAGCGTACAAGTCGGGCAGCGAGCAAGGTAAACACAGAGTAGATGAGAGCTAAAAGGACTCAAAGAGGTGGGAGAAGAGGAAGGTGAATACAAAACCCGTGGGGTTTGATGAGGACAGATGAAAAAGGAGAGTTTGTGAAGCGCTTGGATTTTATCCATATCAAGTCTTTCCATCTGATATTTTTCCTGCTGGCAAAGGACACAATTAAGGTACTTATATATTTTCCTCTTTAAAGCTTTTTTTCTGTGTGTGTGTGTGTGTGTGTGCGTGTATGAGTGTATGCATGTGTTTGCTGATGTGAGCTTTTTTCTGCGGAGCAGTAATACACTGAATAGGCATGGAGGGCAGAGGAGCAGGAAAAGGGAAATTAAATAGCTTCTAACTCCTGGAAAACCTTGTGATGGGACCTGATTACTGCTCATGTCCAGATCAAATCAAACCAACCATTAGGCAGCTGAAGAGGAACACAGACTTTTTACCCTTTTGAAGTCTGCTCTGTCTTATAGGTCCAGGGCACTGTTAACAGTTAAGCAATTAGTCCTGGCGCCCTTGGATGTAACAGATTTCTTTTTCTTATTTTTGGAAGAGAAATAGGGTGTGTGTGTGTGTGTGTGTGTGGTGTAGTGTAATTAGCATGGCTGAGTTACAAGAGCTACAAAATATTGCTGATATATGGTTGTTTTCTGGCTTGACATTAAAGGATGACATAAAAGTGTGCCTGATACAGCACAGATGGAATGACTAGAGTCACAGTAATCTCTGATTACTACTCACCACCATGTACAGTTTCAATAACTGTGTGTGGATGTGGGTGTGCACTTGTCTGTGACATTTTATTACTCTCTTTTCAAAGTACACATTAGACATTTACATATAAAAGTGTGTGTGCTTTGTTGCTCTGTGCTGCAAAGTGTTGAAACAAAGGTTTCAGGGGCCTTTTTAAGTGCTTCTGAAAAAGAGGACAAATTTCTGACAGTTCTGGATACCACAAGTGGATGATTCATGCAAGAGTGTGTACAGATGATAATAGTCTCTCAGCAGAGATGAGTCAAGCATATTTTGAGATGTCAAACATAACAATGAATGTCCATAGTGCTGTATACATTTAATTTAATGAGTGACTAGAAAAAGAAAATAAGTTTGAGGGGGTGTGTATCCTGCCCTTATTCAGACATCAGACATAATTTACGGTATGTTTACATACAAATTAGTATAACATTACAAAGATTAAGCACTTTATGCCATTTGTGAGGGATTAAACCACCTAAATGTTTTCTACTTTGCAGTGAGATTACCCATGTGTGCCACACGCACAGTGAGGCAGTGTATGGGATCAAATATGCTTTGTTGTGTTCCCCTGTGTGCTAAGGAGGCAGATGCTGCTGCTCATAGCCAGAGAAACCATGCAAGAGAAGTATACGGATACTGACAGAGAATTCACAAATGCCTTTTAAAGCTGCCAGAGGGTGTAAAAAACAACTTCCCGTGATTCCAGGGCAGGGATAATATAACATTATACAGCTGGCCAGGTCCATGTTGATAACTTGTTTAGAGTTTGAAACATACACCTGCAAATGGTTTGTGCTGAGATTTTAATATGTAGACACAAGCCTCTTTTACACTATATAGGCATATGGGAAATCTATACAAGATGCATATTCTATAATTGTCACGTTCCTGGAAGGTAAGAACAAGTAAATAATCAAAGCTGTTCCTGTACATTTTATACAGATGGAGAATGAGTAATGTGGTTGGGTTTAATTAGATTTTATCCGAATTAAGCCATAAGAAAAAGTTACACCCCCCATGGTAACTTTTAATATGAATTGAAATGTGCAAATTGTTGCAAGTGTGAGAAAGTGTCTATGAGTTATAAATATTTTCCAACCTGCAGAGAAGTCCAAATGTAAGTACAATTTAGCCATTATTAAAGTTACATAGCGAATTGACAGTGTGCCACTATTTAGTGTCATCAAATTTAGAAATGCAATGTTTGCATTAGAGTTTGCTTTCCCCCCAATATACATCTGTTGTTGGTATCATAAACACTTAATATGCATCAGTTGTGAGTGTCTGAGTGTCAGTGGTCTGTTGGTAGCCTTTTAGATAAGCATCAGAATCAGCACCTCTAGACTTTAATAATAGGCAGAACATTGATTTTTTTATGAGGCCAAACCAGACATTAGCTAGGATTTATTTCCCTTATCTCAACCCATATCACTAAATTATGGAATGAAAGGAAGACAGCATAGCATGAAACCTGATTTCTTTACAGACATCCCTTCAAACATTTATATTTATTCCTTTTGATTTCTTTTGTTGCTTTTGTTAGTACAGTCATGAGTAAGAAATTAATCTATTTTTGAAAACTAAATGTAGTATGCCATTGCTGCTCATATCAGTTTTATATTTTTTCTAACACAGTCAAGCCCTGAGCCATTGTCTCAGTGGGATTGCAACCTGATATCCGTCTTTATCTCCCTGGAGAAACTAAAGCAAGACTAGTATAGCAAATAAGAGGCCATATTCCCTGGAGTGACTGTAGAAGCACAACACACACAAACCTTAATGAGCAGACCTCCTTTGACCATTGGTGCACACACAAATGGATCAGATTAAAGAAAAATAAGACGAGAAGAAAAAAGAAGAGAAAAAATTATCTGATTTTCCTGCTGGATTCTCTGATGACTAATCAGCTGAAAGCAGATGGGAGCTGTGAGACAGGAGTAATAGAAGATTCTCCCCATGCATTCTTTTTTTTTTTACTACCATCTCCTTTTCTTTCTCACTCTCTGTGGGTGTCAGTTAGTGGCTGTATCTCTTCTCTCTCACTCATTAGAACTCATTTTGAACATTTAAGGCAGAGAGGGTGCATTATGCAGGAGGATAATCTGTGCTGAATAAGGGTCAGGGCAAGCATCAGATGGACAATCTGATATGGGTCAAAGATGAAATGTCTTTTTGGTGTCTGAAGGCTGTTCATTGTACAGAAAATTATTAATATGCATCAATAGTATATGATAAAATTCTACTCTTAGTGTATATTAAGACATGGGTAAAATATATATAATATAGACTCACCGAGCACTTTATTAGGAATACTATACTAATACTCGGTAGGGCCTCCCTTTGTAGCCCATCCGCCTCAAGGTTCAACGCGTTGTGCATTCTGAGATGCTTTTCTGCTCACCACAATTGTACAGAGT
>JAOUQW010000049.1:8030944-8041234 GCA_028565825.1 Olivaichthys viedmensis
GTATCTGCATGATTTTATGCATTACGCTGCTGCCACACGATTGGCTGATTAGATAATTGCATGAATGAGAAGGTGTAAATGTTCCTAATAAAGTGCTCGGTGAGTGTATAGTGGTGGAGCTGTAAATCTTTTTAAGCGGGATGGTGGGTTTATATGACAACGGTGGATGGGAGGTGGATGGCAAGGTGCTGCTCTTTTTCTTTCTTTTTTTATCTCAGTAAGCTTGTTAGCTCTTTTTAGCACTTTTCAGATATTACTCACTGATTAGACTGAGAATTTGTTTATATAGAACAAAGCAATTCTGTAGTCATTAGATTTTTGACGTATTGCAATAGTCCCGTATTGCCACAGAACATTACTTACACTTCTAGACTTTATGAACTGCAGTTGGGAGTGTTGCCTTTTAATAGAATGTTTTCTCTAAACATCATTAGATAGAAAGAAGTTAATCTTACCCTGACACATGCCTATAATTGTGCATACAGAGGCAGAGGAAAAACCCATATGAACCAGATAGATGGTTAGATGGCTGGCTGGCCAGCCTTCTAATTTAACCTAATTAATGTGACACAGCATAATCAAATATTATGACAGTCCAGCAAAATTATAAACTTAAGTTTACTGTTTCTTTAATTGTGGGTTTCTTTTCCTGGTTAACGCTGTTAATCATACATGCTTTTTTCTTTGTAAAGAAAGTCCACAGATCTCGTTCTAGTCCTCGCTTTTGTTCAATTTTGCAACCATCCTCACGTCACATTATCAGCGTTATGTCACTCTAACACTAAAAAAATACACTGAGCAGATCACTGCTGCTTTTTCACCCTCTGTGTGCCTATCATTACCCAGCTAACCTCTTTCTCTTCACGCCCAGCCTCAGTGCTCTGCCTTTTTCTCATTTTGCCTCACCTGCTTTCAAACAACGCATTTTCTTTTACTTGCCCATCTCCTCCACCTCTCTACCTGTCCATGTAATTTTAATGACAGTATAGAGTGGCTTGCTCTCTGGCTCACAAAGTACTGATGGTTCTTGAAATCTAACTGTTTCTAAGTGTCCTAGTGTGTGTCTGTGAGATGTATGTGTGTGTAATGAACTGTGTGTGCATTTCAGTATCCATTATCATTATATCACGTGTGTAGGTTGTGAACTGATTTCTAATCCGGATATGGCAGGTATTTGCCACCAATGCCACATCAGTCCTGTAGAAGGCCCTGAAGCCAAAAAGTTGAGATTATTTGGAGCACTGCAACTCACTTCACCTTGGGCTATTTAGAGTTTAAACAATCCAATAAACTGACTCCTCTCAACACTGATAATCTCTGAAAGAACTGTGTGTGTGTGTATGTGTGTATAAAAATAAAATAATTTAAGATGAAATTATAGTGTCCCATTAGGTCACATTGCTGTCAATGATTATTGTTACATCCTTTAACATATACAGTAATTATTACAGTAATTTTAGCTACTGAAAAAGAAATCATGATAGAATTTATGACATTCACAGGTCTACTCTTGTCATCTCTTAACTTCAGTCTCTATTACTTTCTTCATTTACTTGTTCAAGACACTGCTCTTACACTTCCACAATGCTCACACACCCTCTCATTTAACCTGTACTGCTCTATTTCCTCACACCTCTATCTCTCTCTCTCTCACACACACACACACACACACACACACACAGCGACAATCAGCAGAAGGGAGCCTAAACATCTCAAATTAAGGTCTGGCTGTGATGGATGTTCCCTTATCTGGGAGAGATATTGCACCTGTTTCCCACTGAATGATAGCCACTTCTCCCCATCATTTATATTGATTTGTCTCCATTTTAACTCCCTGTTTGCACACACACGCACACGCGCGCACACACACACACACACACACACACACACACACACATAGACAAAGCACAGAGTAAACTTTGGCACAGTGTGAGTGTTTCTGTAGTCATACAAGTGAACACAGTGCACAGTATAGTAACAGTCTAGGAGCACTGCAAAGGATGTTTTGCTCCTTGGAATGTCTTAGCCAGGGTGGGTAGGGAGGTAAGTGTGTATGTCTTGTTTTGGAAAAAAAAAAAAAAAAAAGGATACTTAAGAAACACAAAATATTTATTGTACTATGCAAGGGGCATCATTAGCTTTAATTACAACATTAAAGAAAGCAAAGTGCCATTTACCTCAGATTTAATCACATTTATGACTGTATGTCATCCATACAGAAAGTTTGTGTGTGTGTGTGTGTGTGTGTGTGTGTGAGAGAGAGAAGGGAAAGAGAAGGAGCGAGCATAAAATTGGACAAATAGACAAGGCATTCTAGTGGAAAGAGAAGGAGTCATAGTACAAATAAAAGGGAATAAGAAAAATGAAAATAGCAGAAGTGTGCATAAATAGGAAAAACAATGCAGTTTCACAGCATGGAACACTGAACCTACACAATCATGTTCCGATCCTTTGAACTTGCATGAGGCATGATTGTGCATTTTTTATAATTCGTATCTGACAGGTGTTTAATGGAGCCGCATAGGCGGAAGCCCAGCGGGGAAGTGGTGGCATTTAAATGCATGTATGGCTTTATGCTGGGAAGGAGAGTAAGAGCTATGTTAATTCACAACAGCAATGGCCACACTCAAAGATTCATGCGAGGCCATGCATAAGCAATGACTGTGCAAAGCAATAGCTTGGGGTTGAATGCTTAAGAATGTCTATGAAGGATTTCCGTCATCCATGTCTAGTAGTAAGTCAAGGTAACTGGACTTGTGGTATAACTGTGAAGATGTTACGGCTGCGTATATAGGTCAATGTTAGCATGTCAGACTTAATGGTAGGGACTCTATACTGAGTATGTATCTATGCCTTACACATACAACCTCTAGCCACCAGATTAATCCCCTTAGACAAGCTCTATCCTTTCAGACAGACAGCTATCACTGTAGTGAGCCTGTCTCCCCACGCCAGTGGCATTCATCAGAAGAGGAGCAGCAGACCTAAAGGACTCCCGTGGGGAATACATGAGGAGAGTCTCAGAAGCGATGGCCTCCTCCAGGGCTTTCTAACCTTAAACATAACCCAGATAGCCCCTATTGGCACAGGAGAACAGATTCCCTGTCAGCCAGGTGAATGACTATTAGTTTACAGACACTATGGGAAATAGAAAAGAGGAAGAGAAGAAGTATAATAGCTCTGAGATGGGCTTCAAGTCTGAGCTTTTCATTTCCTCTCTGTTGTACCTCTCTCTTTCTCTTATACATGGTGAGATTGTCATTTCTCCTCCGCTGTCCAACTCAGACTTACTCTCACTCACACAGTGCACAGCTTTCTCTCTATTTCTGATTGCTGGATAATGACAAATGGATTGAGGGCACACTTAGATATAGAATGAGTGGACTGGACAGAGAGACTGAACTAAAGATTAATAAAGTGAGAGAAAGAGCATTTTGATTTGTGGGGCTCAAAATGTATGAATGATGGGTGGACAGAGGAGTGGTGACAAGGGGTAAGAAAAGAAGCCTCAGCTCTTAGCTGAAGGCAACAAAAACACAAAGTCCATGAAGAAACTTTAAAATAAAAATTGTTCATACACACATACATTCCCAACCGTTACTAGGTGACATCACTGCAAGGTTTTTAGATGAACACATGTGAACAAATTATTTGTGTCCTCCTTTGAAAGAAAGACTATCAAACACATAAACATATAGATACATTGTATAGTGTATATTTGCACTGTCTCACTGTCATGTATTGCACTTTATATAGTCCTGTATACCGTGCTGCTGTATTGTTGTGTGTTGCACCATGGTCCTCTAGAAACGACATTTCATTCCAATGTATACAAGCTATATGGAGGAATGACAATAACAATCCACTTGAACATGAACTTCAACAGAAAATCAATATCTAAATCTTATCTGGCGTATTTAAAGTATAGAGGTATAGCAGTATAGAAGACTCTTGTTGCTCTTTGAGATTTAAGATACAATCTGAGAAGCCTTGCAAAAATGTGTCATTTCTTGAGTTTAAACTTAGGCATCTACTTTTTTAGAGTATAACTTTCAGATTATATGACTTTACACACCCACCTCCATTACATCATTGAAATTAATATTTTATCCACTGCTGAATGTCACCAAAAGTTTGGAGTCATATTCATCTACATAGTATGTAGTTTTCATTTCATTATGCAGATGAAGAAAAGGGGTTCCTGAAATTAAGTCATTACCCAGTCCACTGAGTCATGATTTTCAATAGTGGGGCCATACTTGCACCATCAAACATGTTAAAAAAAAAACCCCACATAGTATTAACTGAGCAAATGCCAGCAGACTTCACAAAAATGGGCTCAGAGCTCACAATAGTTTTGACTTTTATTCATTTATTTATGACATGGTTTAAAACACTGTTTTTAGTTTTACATAAAATGGTTTTGTTAAGACATATACTGTATGTTTAACTCTAAAACACTATATTTATGCCTGGGGTTTTTACAAAATTACTTTTTAGCATAGACTGAATGTGAGTTGAGTGTTTTTTGTAATTACTGGTCAAAACAGTTTGAGACAGCCAGATAAATATAAAAAAATAGTTAATAGGTTGACTATGAGCATTTGACCCTTTTCAAGTAATAATGTGGGTAAAATTATCCTCTTCTCTCTTGGCTAAATACATGAGAGCTTGTACTCTTGTACTCCCACACTATCCGCTCTGACATACAAAGATCAAAAAGGAGAATGGAAATGTGTGTGTATGTGCGTGTATGTGTGTGAGAGAGAGACAGATAGTAAATGACACCCACTATTCTATATTAAACCTAATGTACACTTCTACAGATGAAAGTCAAATATCCAGTGGTTAACACAGTGTCTAGCAGCAGAAGAAAATACTTGATTTTAAAATGTTACATGAGAAAGGTACGTCTGGGGAACTAGACATAACTATCTGTCAACACATTTCCTCTCTCTCAATGTTTGGCCCCATCCTCCTCCACCTGTCTTACAGTTCTTGGTCTTTGGGTGAGCATTATTCAGTCTTCTCAGTCTTGCCAGGCTACATTATGAAATGCAACTCTTCTTAGGTGGAATGAATGGTGCAATGGATCTGGACATAATCCATGATGTGCTGCAGTGCTTTCACTTGACTGGGCTTCTATACTCTTGCTCTGTTTGTCCAGAGCTGAGTGGAAGGAGTAAACCATCTCAGTGTTTGTATATCAGTGTTTTTCTCCTTGGTACTCCTTTTCCTCCTTCTTCCCCCTCTCTCCCCTATTCTCCCAGCGATGTTGTAGTCCTGTCCAATCTCACAAATTCATTTCCGAGTGTAAATACGGGTGGCATGTGCCCGTTCATATCCTGGAGGACTTAGAACTTCTGTTTCTTAGAACTCAAATTGTGTTTTATTAAGATTTGAATTAAGATCCTGACAATAATTCAAACACATTACACACTCTCTGTTTGCAAAAATAAAGAGAATAAAAAGTTAGTGAATAACGTTTGAAAATACTCTCAAAATGCAGAGTATCACCTTGAGACCTACTCAATCATATCAGATTTGAAAAGCCCTACAGTGCACCAAAAGCCTTTTCTGCTTGTGAATATTTTAAAGCTAATTCAAGTGGCTATTGTGGCAGTATAGTAATATGAGCAGTGTGATGAGTGACATGTGTAGCAGCTAGATACCAACATCCTGTCCACACCTTGTCATCTCCGACCTACAATCCATTCCAACACCACAGATGATGTGCCACTAACCTTCTAGCTCAAGGACAATGAACCATGATTCCCACAAGCTCTCTTAAACAAGGACACAAGGATAAGAGTGTCCCCTTCTTCCTTATCTAGGCTTATGGCTCTCATAAAAAGAAAGGCGAAAAAAAAGAGGCACTGAGTAGATAGCATGATCATGATCTGTTTCTCTCTCAATTATTCAGAAGGCTGACGATTTACCATAAAATGACCCATCTTTTCAAAGCACTCCCCTAAATCACAGTGACTATGAAGGACATCTTCTGTCTTACATTGTACTTTAAGTAAACAACTTAAAGTAGGGATCGGCCCCCACACGCTGCCACTGCTGCCTTTATAAACCATGAACCCAGGGAAGAGATAAAGCACTGCACTCCTACCATAAAAATGGAATACGAAATCATCCTGACACAGCTACGCATCTTAAGGCTGAAGACACAGGGAAAAGTGAGAGGAGAGTTTCTGAAGGTCATTGCATGCCAGCCATTTCCCTAGCCGTAATCACCAAGGGCCATGATGAATTTGAAATAGTTGCTATTGGTGGAGGTTAATCCATTTGGTTCAGGTGGGAAATAGGTGGCAGAGAATTGGGAATATCATGTGCAGTGAGAACGTGAAACAGAGAGACAGAACTGTGAGAGTGAGATTTGTGAAAGTCAACAGACTCTGTGGCTGTTTGAAAACACAAGAGAGATGTTTCTGTTAATTCTCCATTTAAAGGGAAAAAAATATTAATCATATATTCAACACCTTAAAAAAGGGAGAAAAAAGCAGCTATCCAAGGACATTTGTGCCTCTTTTGGCATTTATCTTAATATCATCAGGAGTAAAAATGCTTGCTCAAAGCTTGTGGCTGCCATACATCACCTTAGTTTGCTGATTCATCCAACAGGGAATTTAAGGGGACTGAGATAGGGACCCCATCTATAAAAACGTATTTTCTGCTCTTCCTTTTTTACTCACTGGTGTTTAATATGTGCTCTGGAGGTGATATGCTGCAGGTGAAGGGAAGGAAGTCATTACCCTCCTGGTCCACATTCAGACTTTTCCTCTCCATCAAATATGGGTCACATATAGAAGAGAGAAAGCAAGAAAACAAAAAAAAAACAAGAGTCCAAGTTTCTGTCTGATGCTGAAGAGCTTATTTGGCAGATGGGGGCCCTCTGGACCTCAATGCACAAAACAATATTGGAAAGTTCCCTGAGGCTTACTCCTGTCCACTGTTCAACCTGACTACCTGCAAAGACTTGACTGCGCTGCCCAAATGAGTGAGTCACTTTTACAAGTCTGCAAAAGTCAGTCCATGGTTTCGTACTCAAATTCAAATGAAATGTATGCAGCCTTAACTCGGATGATATATAAGCAAGAACCGCATTGATCAAGTAAATAGCTCTAAGTCTTCCTTACCGGTTAGTTTAGACACAGCAGCAAAGCAATGCAGCAATAATGGTCTGAACCTGAAAACACCATATCTATCAACTAGAAAAAGTGTACAAAAAAAAGGAAGTGGAAAGAGCATGAGTGAATGATAAACCAACTGAGGCCTGTCTCAGAACAACAAATCAACAAGGCAAAAGTTTTTCTATATGCAATGCAGCCATCAAACATTATACACAGACAATACAGCAGATGAAATACTGCTGCTCACAGTCTGTGGGTTGGCTGGTGGTTATGGAAGAGATCAATGCATAAGTTAATAAATTAGTCAACAATAGTACAAAGATTCATTGGAATTCACCATGAAAAGCCTGCAAAAGGCAGTCCATCGGGGTTCATGTGTTCAAATTCAATTTAAATTTATGCAGTCCATTAATTGTGATAAGATAAAAGCAAAACATGGATTAAAAGAATGAACTTGTCTTAATTTAAGTGAGGCCTGTCACAGTACAACAAATCAATGAGGCAGAAGATTTTCTATATGCAATATAGACATTAAAAATCATGCACAGACAATACAACAGATTGGATACTGATGCTTATATTTAGTCTGTGGGTTGGGTGGCTGGTGGTTATGTGGGCGATCAATGCATGCGTCAATCTATCAATCAACACTAGTACAGATATTCATGGAATTCATAATGAAAAAGCCTGCAAAAGTCAGTCCAAATGGGTCTGAGCACTTAAATTTATGCAATCCATTGTTACATAATAAAAGCAAAAGAACAATAAAAGAAGAATGGCTACACCATTGATAATATAAGTACTATTTATAAGAGGATGTACTTTTTTGGCCTAGTTTGAGATCTGTAGAATGTAGTTAGCTTATCTGTCACTTTAACCACTGTAATGCTTTAAGCACCAGTAATCTGAAGATGAAAACAACATATCCTTCAACTAGAAAAAGAGCAGTATCATTAAGGTAAAATACTATGAACAAAAATGAATAGGAAGTGGAAACAGCATGAGAGTATGATGAACCAACTAAGATCTGTCTCAGAACACCAAATGAACTAGGCAAAATATTTTCGAAATGCAATAAAGCCATTCAAAAATCATACACAGATAATGGAATACTGCTGCTCACATTTAGTATGTAGGTTGGATGCCTGGTGGTTATGGATCAATGTATAAAACAATCAAGACTAGTATGGAGATTCAATAAAATTCACATTGAACAAGATGAATGTATATTTGTTATACCACGAGATATATAAATAAAAGAAAAAGAGAGAATCAGATCAATTTTGGTAAGATTTGTAACATGTCATAATTCGCTTTGGCCCAGACAGAGCCAGCAAAAGCCTGTCCTACTTTTTTCCAAAAATAGAGTTTAGTGTAAACATGTAGGCGCAATATACTACATACTGTATATACTACTTACTGGAAGTAAAAGTGGTGTTGTAACTGGTTTTACTAGATGTGGATATTAGTTATAAAGTTCACAATATAAATTACCCCAAAACAGTTATCCACTGTGCATTGAGACACAATACAAGTAATTAATTCCACTGTAACTCCTGCATCTATTACACATTTTCAGGCAATGCTTCTTGTAATTTAATTTTGCGCAAATATACCAAAAGCAGGCTGTTTTCCATTTCTCCTTGGGCTGAATCAGTGTTGCTGGTGATATAAAAAAGTAAAGCTCTGCTCCCTTCCACCACACAGTGTGGTGTTACATTACAGTACAGGAGAAAAGGAGAGAGGGTAGAGAAGAGAGTATAGGTTTCTGTATGTCATCCCAGAGGTGTTTGGAGGAATGTATTCATGAATGTTGCAGAAGTTGCCAGTGTGCATGTCATTATCCCTTGATGGTGGTGTATGTAGTTTCTGGTGTACCTACACTATAGCCAGTGCTTCTTCTTCCACTGTTGATGCCCAGTGTTTAGTGACTTTTGAATTCCAATCACACACTTGCAACAACAATTAAATATATACTAATAATGCAATTTACTTGCTGCTATAAAGCACAGTAAACACTAAAACAATAAAAATGGGTGAGTACTCACAAATAAATAAATGGATGAGTAGTCACATTAAGGATGAACAAATCCATTTGAGCTAAAAAAAATGAAAAGAAAAAAGTAATTTTAGTGATTTAGGTTCTGAAAGACTTAATGATGAATTTCACATGGGAAATCACTGTTGAGTGAATGTGTGTGTGTGGCAGTTCTCTTATTGTTTCCATTTTTAATCAATGCATTTTTATTAATCTGCAATCATTGTCACATATGCACACATGATTGTACACATCTAAGAGAGCATGCTAACAATTAGAATTTTACAATTTTATATTTTTCATCTAATTGTTTCCTTGGAGAATGAACAGGGATTACTGATTAGCATCTATAACTGTTATCCCAGTGGGGTTCATGCCATGGCATTACTGCAAAATGTACCTGTGATAAACATTAATTATTGTGGAATTTATAATATAATCACATGGAACTGCAGTTTGGAATACAGGAATACTTGTGATCAAAAAACCTAATTTTGTAGATTTAGACTGAGTTGCCAATGTATTAGGTACACCTATCTAGTACCTAATAAATGTTTACCCCAGGTACAAAATATATAGTATACATTTGTGCATACACAATTTGTGGTAATTGTGTGTGAAAGTGGACCCTCTAATTTCAAGATAATTTTAGCAATCTAGATTTCACTTGCATTTTTTTTACAACACTCTGAGAGCATCTTTATGTAGTTCAGTGCCATTGTCTCAGGGTTTTCTTTCTTACTAAGGCATACCTGGAAGAGGATGTCTTAATGGAGCTGATGTATCAGAATAGGACTTTGCCAAAAAGCTTTTTACAGCTATTGTAAGGGTTCCAACTAAGTTACTCAATATTTCAATAGGACTCCCTAAAGTGAAGAATGTAGCAAAAAGGAAAGGAGAGATATTGCCCTTCTCTGAATAACAGAAGACAGGAATCACCAAAATGCAGATTAACAAAAGATAAAATTAATGGTGGGCAGAAGAAACAGACGCTTGTCTGAATTGTGACATCTACCTGAGAGACAGACAATACTCCAAGATGGCGGCGCGGTAGCACGCAGCGGCCACTACGGGTCCAGAATATATGGTGCTTTTGTTACTTGTAGCTCGTTT
>JAOUQW010000049.1:8049670-8062399 GCA_028565825.1 Olivaichthys viedmensis
CGGTAACTGACACAGTACCTTGGCCAATAAGGTACTGAGCAATGGTTGACTCAGCTCATAGCCTATCTGACAGTTGTTGTCTTAACCTTTGCTTGTGTGGGCTTGCCCCCACAGAGGGACGTTTATCATTAACCTGAGCTTCTTCTTCTCTGGATATTGGTATTGAAACTCATGCCAACCTACCAGTGAACAGAACCTGAGTACTGATTATCTTATAAAGATAAAAGTAAAAATAGTTTTTTTGAGAGTACTACAGCAGTGAATGTGGTGGTAAAGGGGACCTTAGAGAAAAGACAGTACTAGTGACCTAAAAGGCTATTGTTGTTAATTACTCACACTGCGGTTGATTAAATGTGTCAATGCTTTGACCAGAGTTTAACCTACTCAATTGATTACAGATATAATTGATTTATTTTTCAAGAAATATTGCGACATGCACACGCGCTTTATTCATTGTTGTTATTATTGGAAAAACTGTTGTAGGTACCAATAAAAATTTAGACTACCAGGGATTTACACAATGCTCCATATTGATGCTGTCCTGTGCTAGGCTAGTCAGTTTGAAACAGATTAGCCAAATTACAGCATTTATTTGGGTAGGGTGTTAACCTTATCCTGAATTGTCATCTTAAAATAGGAACTCGCGTTCACCCGCTAAGTCAACAATAAGCCAACTGTGCTTGCTCAGTTTATAGTCTTTATTGCGTCTGGGCTTCATGTGCTCTGAACTGAATTTATTTACTAATTTATTAATATTCTTTTAATTTATTGCTCCTTTCAACTCAACGATATATGCTATTATCAAAAACAGACTTTAAACGTTCTGCAGTGTCATTTTGACCTCTATTTTTATCACTTTAGTTTTTTTTTGTTGAAAATGTTGTCGTTTAATATTAGTGTTTTCATAAAACGTTTTTTGCTGTGAGCTTTGGTACAGGGTTTGATGCTGATTCCAATGCTGTTGTATTTTAGTGACATGACATTACTATAATCACTAACCTAAATACAAATAAAAATTAAATTAGTATGACTATATTAATGCATTTATACAGTAATAAAATAATAAATTAACATTTTAAATGTATGAATGAGCCAGTGGGTTAGTTGACAGTATGATTTTTAACTGTAGTTTGCATTAGGGCTGTGCGATATTATGATATGGTATAAATATCATGATAATTAAACATTGTGAGATATTGTGTATTATTAACATGTCTTTAAGTAGCATGATCAGCATGAACATTGCACATTTTTATATTTTATATTTTATATTTATGTTCTTATGGTACTTGCTTTTTATTTTAATTTTTTTTTATTTCATTTCCATTCTATGTTTATTGTTATGCACCAACATACCAAAGCAAATTCCTTGTATGTGAAAACCTACTTGGCAATAAACCTGATTCTGATTCTGATTCTGATTCTGATAATGGTATCTCAGCTTAAGGAGAGGATGCATGCTAGGTCAATGAAGAGAATGTAATTGTAACAGTCATAAAAATTTTATTTATTAAAGCAATACTCTTATCAAAACAACTGTCAGTCAAATATTCTTGCAACAATACAGGATCAAAGTACAATCTAAATCGGTTTCAATTTGGTAACATACACATAAAGGACAATTATTTTCACTCATCATTTAAAAAATCTTCTGCAAAAAATCTCCAGATTTTAAAGTAAGATGTCCATTGCTCACTCCATACTGTACACACCTCCCCATTTCTTGCCACATCAGAGGCTCCACAGCTGGTCTGAAGTGGAAAGGAACGACTGAAGAAAGTTAAAATTGGTACAATAATATACAGCATCGATTTTGCTCTTCTGGTGGCTATCACACAGCGCAGGTGACAGATCTTCAGTGACATATCACCGTGTCTGGGCAGAAAAAGTACCCTTATCATGAGCTGACACCTCTGGCCACCAAAGCTTTGGTAGTCTGTCTAGGTCCATCTTTGAAGAAAATGATTTATTAATGGCATGCTTCGCTGGAGGATGTCCACAGTCCCGGTTCTGTTCCAAAAGAAACATTTACAAAAATCAGGCTGGGTTTTAAGGTTCTGTAGAGCCTGTGTATTTTCCTTCTGTTCAGCCTATATATTTTCAAAACCTCCTGATGTTCAATCGCAAATGCAATGAAGTATAAAGTTTATAGGACTTGAATTATTAAAGGAAACTAAAGACATTAAAAAAAAACTATGTGTGTGGGTTTTGTCTGTGGAAATAAAATACAGTATCGGTGTATTTGATTCTGCAATCTATGGCTGAATTAAAATGTGTTCAGTTTCCCCAAGACCAATATTGCATGATCGTTACTTTTTGGAAGTCATAAAACTCATTATGGTCTGTAAATAATAGAAAAAGTACAGTTTGGCTCTTGGTAGTTCATTATCCATAGTGGTGTTTTCTTTGTGGTCAAATTAAATCTTGCTTTTATTTTATGTAGTAATTTGTATGTTTGTGTGTGTGTGTGTGTGTGTGTGTATCTTGCTAAAATGTTGGTACTTATGTTCCTCATTTAATGCCTGTAGAATATTGTAAACATTTCATTGTTTATACATTTGTCATTGCCTAATGTTCCTATGGAATAAGCACGGGCTAGAATGAAATACAGGCTGATGATATTTCTTTTTTTGTTGATGTGGAGCTCACATAATTTCAGTTCTGCCTCTCTTATAAACATATTACTGATAAATATGTACATCATGCAGTCGTTTTTGTTTTTTGTTGCCACTTATCCTGCTTGACATGATATCCTTACTGTTATCCATTTTCAGTAATGTTAAGCTATAATTCATTTGTGGTAAAATGGTAAATCCATTTTGTACTTTAATAATTAATCAGGCCTTTCTCTAAGTTAAAATTTTGCTCATTATTTATTCAGAATGCTTATTGGACCATATCACATATAGTGCACTACATAATTGCTCCTGGAGTTGCTAAAAGTGTTTACCTTAAATGGATCATTATAAAAATTACAAAGTAAACAATGTTAGTAAAGAGTAGAAATAAGCCTTTTGTCTATATTCTGTCTAATCGCACAGCTATTGTTTTATCATAAACAGTATACTTAATCAATATTTACTGATTTATAAAAAAAAAAGACATCAGGCATTTTTGGTGCTTGTCTGCATTTTAAATACCTTTTAAAGACCTTCATAAGATATATAGCAACTTCACAGGATCTTTTCACATTCCCTACCAGTAAAGCTGGTAATCTGTATGTGTATCTGCGTGCATAAGTGTAGGAGGTTCGGCTGGAATGAAATGCTGTCTCATCCATTTTCAAACTGGTTCATATCTGTTGTTGATGGTTGTGCCATATATCTTATACTCCCAAGACTCATTCAAATTCATAGCTTTGTGGTTTTGTTTCATCACGGTTCATGTTTCTATTATGGAATATTGATTCCATCATACATTGGTTTAACAGATATTAAAGTTTACCTTATGCAGAAGCACCATCATACTTAGACAGTGTAGTGTCATTAAAGTTTAATATTGCCTAGAAGCACAATCAACCACCAAAGTTGTGTTAGCAACATTGCTTTCCTTCCATTTAAAGTCACATTAGCCCCTGAAACTAACACATCATCTGGGCATTAAGTGGCCATATAGATGGCATGCATGCAATAAGTTATCCTATCGAAGCAATGCAAAACCATTAAATGGACGAGTCTTAATGGAGGCACAATTATAGCAAACAGCACAGGAAAAGAAAACTAAGCACTCAGCTTGTGGTCTCGAAGACTAGCGGCATCACAACTTCAGAACACAACGTGCTAATTGGTCCCTCTCTCCATTACCCCTCTATTATGAATGTGCTAATGCAAATGAGACATGAATAATTGATCTAGATATGAATATTGTGTGTAAGTGTATGTGTATGTGTGCATGTGTGTGGCGAAACCTTACTGAATTACTGTCTCAAAAGAATATTAATGCTTTCTGGTTGCCCATGGGAGACTTTGCCTGCAGCACTGAAACCATCCAAACTTGAAACTGATACCGTCTAAACCTGTGTTTAAAGTAATGAAGCATTGGCACAACTCTACCACATTTTGTAACTCTGCCTTATAACTCTAAACCATGAACATGAAATAAGCAAACAATAAAAAAGCAAATACTGAGTCCAAACGTCTGAACTGACTGCAAAGTCTTATTTTTTGTATCAAAAACTAACACAAAAATTGTATTTAGATAATACTTATGATTCGGGAATACATTATCAAGAGCAGAGATAAATACATTTTTATCTGTTTGAGAAATCCTTGTATGGAACTGAAATATAGTTAAATATCCTATTTGCATAACATTTGTTCTTGATAGTGGGCTGAGACATTTGGCCTCTTATGTATATGCACAGCAAAGGTTAGATAACCATCACATATCTCAACTATTATCTTAGGCAGTGTTATGGATCTATTTACAAAAAACAAATGAGTGTGCTTATATGTAGGGAGGTATGTTTTGGTGGCAGATAGAAGAGAGGGAATGCCATGTCACTCACACTATCAGGTAAGCGAGGAAAAGATTGATGGCTCGGGCAGCTGAAAGGAGAAATGATGGACCCTTTTAGTGCCAGATGCCCATATCAGCACTATGCGAGAGCACCGTCTGCTTTCACTGGCCAATATGAAATGTCAACATAGACAGGAACATGAGCATCAAGCAGACATCATATTTTTCAGCTTGACAAATGATACAAAACAGTGAGGAACAAGAAACATGACGTGAATCCCTGCAGTCAGATAAGTTCAAGAGCCCTGCAAGCATATTTATTACAGGAAAGGAAGTGAGGTGCTGTTCTAGAGGATCAATGTTTTGCCAATGTTATGTATCCACAAATTGTGTCCCATCAATGTGACTCCCTGCCCTTAAGTGGTAACATCAATACTAACCACATTCTAAACCTGTTAAGTGGGATTAAAAATACACACATGCGCACAGTAAGGATCATTCATGTCATAGAGGATTGTCTACCCTGAAAACCTTGTTTCTTTAAGGGTGCATCTTATCATAAATGTTGCACTCATTTAACACCAGTCCTAATCTCTGATTGGAAGTACTTCACCAAATTCCCTTGGCCCCATTTTAACTCAACAGGCCACCTTCAGCCTTTATTGAATTATCACAAAACAATATAAAAAAGGAGGAGAACAGAAAGAACACATCATTGGTATGTAATATCCACGAGCTGCTTCCAGACATCTTGGATAAGAGGGACAGTCAGAATTTACATTTAGATTAGAGTTGTAATGAAAAAAATGAGGCAATGAATCTTGTGTAATTAAATAAGACTAATATGCTTATTCGCCAAATGAAAATATGCAACTTAAACACTTGAACAGAATATATATAACAATTCGCTTTATTGGACAAGAGTCTATCTTGCAAAATCACATCAAACTGATAAGGATAATACTTGCATTCCTGTAGCATATTGATGAAACATTATAGGTTAGAATGAGCATAACTATATATAAACAAGATGACATGAAAGAAAATGTTCCAGAAAATTAAATATTTATCACTTGTGAAAATTAGATAGTTCCTGGAACAGAATAATTTTAATGACCCTCAAAATGTCATTATAACCTCTGAGGTAGCTGTCCTTCAAAGTGCATATTGCAGTAGTTCACTGTTTTAAATTGAGGCATTTAAAATGCTCTCACCAGTACTTTAATATAAGGAACTCAAGAAAAGCAATAAACACCCACAATAAGAGTAAAACAAAAGTTACAAGTACCTTCTCAGTGAAAAATGTAGTCATCTTTTCCCCACCTGTAAGTTTCACAAGATTTCCTTAGTAACAAAGCTGTTAATTATGTTTGATTGTTTGTTAGGAGGTATTCGCAAACAAATGCACACATGTTGGAAAATTAAACAGTAAATTTTAGGATCAGCGACTGCTCACAGGCCTACAAAGAATGCTAATGTATTCTCTCTGTTAATCAACTTTTCAATTGCATGTATCATATAACAGGTTATTTATTGTATTAAACTTCACCTACCAACACACACAGACTGCCAAGTTCAACGCCAAACTGGATATGACTACAGACCTCTTCTCCAACTCCTAAATGTCAATCACCCAAGTGTCAGATTGCATCAGGCCACAGGCATGAAATGATGAAGATGTGCCACCTCGTTCTCCTCCTCTGCCTCTTCAAGGGCTGCTCCTTGAATAACACTGCCATGTTACACTGAGCCCTATTTAAGACTTACCATTAAGAGCTCTCAAATCAGCACTCTGATGGCGTCATTTACTGCAGCGCCTCGAAAGTACAATTCAATCAACTTCTTTATCAGCTCCCTATGTATGCTCTTGTCACTGTCACAGAAGCTCAAAGATTTGTTTTCTCATCATCCCCCACCCCAGCATAATCATGCAAATCGAGCCAGGTCCAATTGAGACCTCACTAGAAATGCAGGGTTTCTAAATTAAGCTTTCATGTGTGTATTTTATGCATAATGACACAAGTTGATGTAGTAGAGCAGATACATACCAACATCACCAGGGTTTAACTTAATCACAGAATGTAATCAAAGAAACAGAGAGCCCTGTAGGAAATGAGATACTTGTTATTAGCTGTGTCACACCGCCATCATTAGTTAAGTGCCCCAAAAGCAACAGTCTTGTCATCTTGAACATGTTTCATCCGATATTTTTTTTATTTTTATATATTTTTTATATATTTTTTATTGAATTCATTAAATGGCTTTGCTTAATATGAGGATTCCCAATTATTTATTATCTGAGGGCTCTTAATAAAGCATTAGTCAAAAGAAATATTGGTCTGTGATGGGGGATGATTACTTGGGATATTATGTCTAGACTGGCTCTGTGTACTCTTTCTCTGCATTGCATAATCCATCCCTATCTGCTATGCTATGTGTGAATATCAACCCAGTCTGACTTCTTCACCAAGTTTCATGTTTTACCATTTGCCAATATCCAATTAACTGCAAAACCAGAATGTGCTTGGCAAACAGTTGTTACTCCTGCGTGATAATAGCCATCATAATAGTTTACGATCTGTGTCCTTCACGCCAAGCAAATGATCTTAAAATCACAGATAATTAGTGTAACACAGTAGCCTCACTGAAGGCAAAAATTGAAGTTTTCAAAAACCAAGTTATTATTTTCAACAGAGATGCTTTGATTTGATTAATAATAATAATAATAATAATAAAAAGGCTATCTAAGCTAAATTTAGACTTTACACTAACCTTTTTGAATGATATTATTGGTCAGTGAGGATAAAATAGATTGAAGATTAGGAGAGAGACAGGAAACACAAACAGCAGAAAGGTATGTCTCGATGTGTAGCGGTTGAAATACTTAGAAATCTAATTTATATGAATAGTGGGAAAAATATTTGTCAAATGTCAAGCTAAAATAACAACTATATCCATATACAGTACATATCCTTTATATTGGGTATCATATGACTGACATAAAAATTTCTGTAGTAGAGTAGAGAATAGAGACAGTCGCATTGAAAAGTGTTTCCATTAGGGAACGTGTTGTAAGATAACCCATTGGTCATTTATTTGGAGAACACTCCCATGAGAGACTTTTAACACAGCCTAATAAAGCGTCTCATTTAACAAGAAGGAAATGTAGCAAATGAGAGAATTAGATATGCAAGTGATTTATTGAACCAGAAGACTTAATTTCCTTCTTCCTAATGCTTTCAACAAGGGGTATGTCACACAAAGCCCCATGAAAAATGTTGAAAATCAGCAAAACAGGATTTGGTGTCAATTATAAATAGTTTGTCTTTTAAACAAAAAGACATTTGGCATGATAATGATATCTGTTGATATAAGTTTTTTTTTTTTTTTTGTAAATATCCAGGGTATACCTTGGATACACAACTTCCAAAGTTTAAAGTTCAAAGTTTAAAGTTTATTTCAAAAGCATTTGTTATTGATGATGCTGCACAAAAATGCTTCCAGTTCATGATAAGCTACCTACTTAATTACCATACTCCACACCACAAAAGCACACTTGAATGCATAAATTCATGCTGCATTGAAATTGTGATGTTTATCACAGTTTCTACCTGTACTCGTTATTCTTTATTTGCTAAATAAATGAATGAATGAATGAATGAATGAATTAATTAATATATAAATATATTAATAAATACATACATAAAAATCCAGAAACCCATCATATTCCAGAACCTCCTGCCCTAAACTATTTTAAATGTCATGTAGCCCTGTGAACACCACCCTAGCACGTGTTGGTATTGAACTATTTTAAATAGACTTCAAGACAAAGGCAAATTAAAAAATGAATTAAAGCCTCTTGTAAGAGGCTAGACAGTCTAGGATGCAGAGATCAGTACTTACTTAAAGGTTGTTCTTATGTCTGTCTTCCTTTCCTTTCCTTTTTCTCTAAGCTTGTTCTCCAAGCTTGTTACTGTTGTCTGATCGCAAACTGGACTCTAAGATCAGAACATCCACACCAGGAACTCTGAACCCAACATGTACGCATCACTTGCTTTTACAGTGATATAAGACAGGGAATGAGAGAATTGGATATGCTCTTTTTTTCCCCCACTGTGAATCTCAAAAAGGACTAGTCTTGAGAAGACTGACATATGACAAGCCAGAGGAAAATACATAATTCAGATGATAGAAGCACTTTTTTGAGCTGTCAAATAATTCTACACTCTCATAATCATACGGTTTGATTCACACTTTGTTTGTTGCAATATAAGAGCTTGGTTTTCTGGCAGCAAAGCCAGACGGGTTCCCATAGGGGCTTGCTGACTTAGAGCTCATCTACCCTTTTCTTTGCCTTAGGCCATTTTTGTCTGTGAGCTAACACTGGCTAACACAGGGGTAAAGGAGAGTTCACGTTCATTCACTTACAGAGTTTCACTGTCATTCAGTAGGCCAAGTGGCTGAGGAGAGTGCGAGAGAGAAAAAAAAAATTATATTCATTTAATTAATTTTGGATCTTTAATGAATGACAAAATTCATCAGCTCTTTAGTTTCCACCAGCCTCCTCTGTAAGGTTTATCATTGCACCATAATCCAGACTGTATTCAAATTCAAATGCTAATTAAAAAATGCAAATTCAAATAATGTATTTGCAATCACATTTCCCATGAGATTTTGCATAATTAAAAAAAAAATTTAAATTAAAAATCAAATTATATTGGAAAACATATATTTACATTTGCATTTTCATGTTCAACAATGCACAATGGCTACCACATTTAAAATAGAAAAGTCTGTTTGACAATTCATTTTTAAGTATCATACTGCCAGATAGATAGATAAACATAACAGATAGATAAAATAGCAATTCTTCTATTTCTGATTGCATGCCCTCATGATTGCATGTCCTGCTCCAACTCTGCCAAAACTAAAACCTTTTTTTAAGTTTCCAAAGACACAATTTACAGCTGGTTTTGTAGCTCAGTGTACTTCTGGAGTCCTATAATGGTGATGATGTAACATGTGAGGTTTTCAAGTGAGTTTAATTGGTCAAATGAACAAAGGTGAGCACTTCAGTGTGTCATGTACTCGGCACTTAGTGGTAAAACATGAAAAACTGCTTTACATTTGACAGGTGTGTAACACTTCACACATAGTGAGGGTTTTGACAGTAATTACATTGTAACAACAGAGTTTTTGATATTTTCTCTGGCCCTTAAGTAAAGCAGTCTTCATCACAGCTGGAACCTGTTGGAATAAACCTTTTTAAATTCTTTGTATGGTTTATGTCACTTGTTAAGAAGGACTTATGCACGTGTAATGTAGCCCTGTGAACACTGCCCTAGAACGTGTTGGTATTATCTCAATATTTTAACCATCACCAGAGAATTTGTCACTATTGTCCTAAGTCCAAACCGTTTAAACCTGCACTAAAAATCACACCCATGGAATTTGATTCATGGTTGACTGCAAAAATGGAAGTATTGATATATATATATTTTTAATATGGCAGAATTATGCTAGTTAAATCATTAAAAATCAATTGAGAAACACACTTTGCTTTCCTATTTGAAATTTTCCAGGCATTGTGCTGCTGTACATGAAAATGTAAACACAAATACACATTTTGCAAATTAATTTTAAATATTTCTAAAAGTATGCAGTGACATAGGAAATGTATTTGCAATTACATGATTGAATTAGCTTTTTGAATAAAGTCTGGATTATGCTGCCATAGTTTGTAGGAAGATAACAATACAAGAGGGGGAAAGGAAAAACTTGCATGATAACAGTGAAAATTGAATGCAGTCTCTATAAAAGTTTGGAGATTTTACAGCCCAAGCAGTAACTGACATGATTGCTATCTGAAATGCTGAAATGTCTGGTTCTGTCTGGGGTATATATATTACCAACAAAGCCTGCCACACAAAGCTTCTAATTCAAGAGTGTTCATACTGCAATGCCTTTCTGCCTGTGCTATGAAGCGGATAAAATCAATGTATGTAACAGTTTAGCAAATATAGCCTAACATGCCTTTCCACATATGGAGACAGTCCATGTGATTCATTTCTGTGCATCTAGTGGTAGTCATCGACATCCCTGATTGACTAAAGCTAGACTCCACAAAAACTGCACCAGTCTGAATGCATGTTTCAGAGCTTTGTCTCTGTGAAAACAGATGAACGGCAGAACTATAAAACTCAAAATCCATTTACCAAAACCCATATTTCATTCTTGTCTGACAAAATGACATTGAAGTAAACTTTCCCTGAAGTAAATAACTGTATGCCTTTCTTTAGAAGGTGATATACTGGTAGTGGACCATATAATAAATAATAATAAAATTATTATTTTTTTTTTTCAGCAGGCCAGGCAGCTGATGAATGAATTGTTCCTGAGTATGAGAAAGATCTGAAAAAGTGTGTTGCATTTTAAAATGTGCTGGGTGTGAACTGCAACAGTGAAAATCTCAAGAGGATCCTGACTGTCTTTTAGGTAATCTTGGGATAGCCTCTGCCCTGAGATTGGCACTGCCAGAGTGAAATGTATCTACAGGGGTGTAACTGTGAGAACCTTTGTGTGGGTTGTTCCACTGAGAGAACAGTGTCCCTGCAGTGCTACAGCCAATCTCAGAAACTATTTACCCACCCATATTTTATTCATGAGTCCCCACTTGATTATTTATTAACATTGGTCCAGTCCACACTTGCTGTTAGTCTGATTTAGTTCCTTTCCATTTAATCTTCCTTTGCATTCCTGTCCTCATTTACCACATTTTTTTTTTTTGCTTCTCTTTCTTTCTTCCTCATTTGGTCATGACTCCAGGGCACCAACATTTTTGTCATGCCAAGGTAAACAATGACAATGTTTGTTTCAGATTTTGCATTTGTCTTGCTATTTTATCTCATGTCCATGCTCAAACTATAGGTGGACTTGAGAGAACAAGAGAAAGAGTTAGAGAAAGAGGGAGTAAGAAATCCTCCAGTTTGGTAAGTGTAGGTTAGCAAACACTGAATTTACTGCACAAACTCTGAAATACAGTAAATTAAAAGTAAAAATAAGTAATTTCAAAAATCCACTAGTGTATGCAAAATTATGTCTTGGCCTGCATACCACCTAATTATTTCTGTCCATCCACTTATGTTTATATACTGTTAATATACTGTCTGTACACATACACACAAAAGTACACAACAATTAAAAGTATACCCCCCCAATAGGGGTCCACCAGACAAATATCATCCCTCTTCCCTTACTTCCCTGTAGTCTCAACTGCTTATCTGTTAATCATGTTTACGACAGGCCTGACAAGGAATAACTTTAATATCCCTCCTCTTAATCTGAGCTGGCAGCTTGGCAAGCCATATGCTTGCTGATTATTGGGGGTGATGAGTTAAGGGAACACTGAAGCAATGCTGGCACAACGCTCAGGCAATGCTGTCAGGCCGCAGCTTCACATTATCAGGGGCCGACGAGTGGGTCAATGCAGCATACACTGGGTCTGACACATGCTAATGAACCCCTCTCATCAGGCATGCAGTGCAGTGTATGCCCAGAAAAAATGACCATCCGACTGTTCCGTACTCTCAAGGAACTATGGAAGAAGTCATATCGCATTATATCAGAGTGGGAAAAACACTGACCCTCCCCATCACACAAATGACCTATGCAGTGACAAGTCGTCTTGATTATGGATGCAGGTGGGGGAAGGTGGGTGGAGGCTGATGAGTTTTGACTTTTAAGTAGCACATGTGGAAATAAATGAAACAAGATATGTCACGTAACCTTGATAAAGTAATCTCTCTTGAGTCTGTGTTCCAAGTCAATGAAATTAACCAAAGACAACGATGTCAATGAGAGTAGCTATAATCAAATTTGTGTACTGATGGCTTATGTTATTATACCAGTTGGGGGATGAATTAGCACTTGAATTGGAACATATTAACTGGTGAAACCAAGAAGAATAATCAGCCGAAGTCCAATTAAATACTGATCACTCCACTAATTTACTCAAAAAGTCTTTAAATAAGAATACCTGCTATTTGAGATTAGCCTGCTTAAAAAATGGACACTTAGTGAAAACCAACATAATTTGGTGAACAACTATTCTAATGGTGTCACGAGGTGCTGCAGGTGCGCGGGTGCGGACACAAACGCGTAGCCGCTCTGAATAAACAACATCTTTAATTCACAAATCGGGGAAACAAACAAAGACTCACGTCGCGACAGGCGTGCTGACACACAAACAACGAAGGACAATACTGGACGGAC
>JAOUQW010000049.1:8073853-8084660 GCA_028565825.1 Olivaichthys viedmensis
TACAGCACAATCCAAAGCCATCCAGTGTAATTAACTCATCATCTAAGCTCAAAACATGAAAAATATACTCACAGATACTCTCATGAGTCCTTATATTCCAATACATACTCGAGGCACCCGAACCTCAGTCACAGCTCACATGCTCATCTTGCCCAGGACACGCTCTCTCAATTGGTTTATTGTGCATGCGTGCCTAAAGCCGTGCTCACACCAGAAATCCGCCCAGCTCAGCACTCAGACAGCCCTCTCTTAAAATGACACAGCCTCTTTAGTGGACTAAGCACATTAAATACAACACTTGGCAACCTCAGTATATATGCTGTCTAGGTGTGATTTAAACCATAAGCCAAAGATAAATGCATGACACACTCCACAACCACATGACCTACAAGCTAACCAAGCCATTAACTTGCGTAATACAATCACAGCTTCTATTCCACGCTAATTGGCCTCAAATGACCAGAGAGAGAATCTCTCCACTGACCTACACAATAATCAAGGTTACTGTGCCCATAGAGCCTGCAAAGTGCATCACAATTATCCACTCTCTATTGCTCATGAAGCATGTCTAAAGCATTAAGTGAGATTGTGACTGTCATGGCCAACTGCAGGCATCACCCTGCATAGTTTTGAGCTGCTGTCTCTTTTTTATGAGTACTCTGTTTGCTATGTGCAATGACCCTCAGATATGGATAGTAATATGAAACCTGACCTAATATTTTGAGTGCAAGCACCATTACTGCTAAAGCCAGCTTTACACTAACACAAACAAGTCAATGAGGCATTTCTTTAACACAAATAGAGTTTATCTAATTGCATGCCATTTTACATACATTACTGCACATTAATAAAATGCAACATAATAATAAAATAGAACAACTGCTACAGTAAGGACTCAAAAGTTGAACAAATCTCGAACCTAATCAGTCAACAGTAAGGTTTTCATCTTACAAGTTTAATGTGCGCCTGCCATACAATCCACAATACAGATGAAATAGCATAATGGATAGGTTTAATGTAAAATGTTGCAGTGACTATTGTATTTAAAGTCGAGCAATAGTGAAAGGCCCCACACAGTGATATTTTCACTCATCTGTTGCCTTTAGAGTTGATGCCAAACTAATTCTGGGGCTGCAGATGTGAAGTCATTTGTAAGGATTACTCTGCCTCCAATTATGCATCCGACTTGCCAATAATCCAGTGGCCCATTATAATATGTTTAGGGATCTAAAGACATTTACAATGGTAATATATGGTTATGATAGAGCATGGAAGCTACACTGAAAAGATAATCTTAAAAACCGGAGGATAATGATGCCATTTATCTGCAATGCCAATATAATATTTTTTCTTCCCCCTTTTTTTGAATGATCTACTATAATAATGGGATTTCTGCTTTAATTGCTCCAGGAGCATATTACAGAACTGCTAATGCTTCAGTCAGTATCTCTTGCCAGCCTTTTCCAACACTGTGACACAAGAATTCAGAACAAGGTACTTTTTTTTTTTTGCATTATGTGGCTAAAGGTGGATTTGATCTCTTTTTTTCTCCCCTCTTTTTTTTTAAATCCACAGAAAAGACAGTAGCTACAGCTATGGCATTTTTTTTTAATCCTCTCAAATATTGTGACATTATATATAAATATTATCTTTTTGAGTTAATTGCTAGCATTTTGCATTTTGCCATACAGTTATCAATATGCTTGATTTAGTACATCGGGGAAGTAATTAGGTTGATATCTAGCTGGATCTATTATATTAATGGATTGACAACCTGAATCAATAAATAGGAGTAACATTTCCTTAAGACTTTAAATATCAAAATGTTTAATGGCATGTCCAAAGAGAAATGTCATGGTGTACCTAAGCATCTATTTAAAGAGTGAAAATATCAACACAGTGTAGATTGAAATACACAAATAACATTTATAAGAGCCCCACTACAGCAGTTAAAAACTTGGTGCTGCTTTTATTTTACTAGCATGCCCATCGCATCTCTGCCACTAACTGCAGGATTCTATTCAACTGTGCAGGACACTGATTTTTTATGTTTGGTGTGGGACACAGAGTACATATGGCATCTGGAAAGTATGTGTTTGTAAAACAGTATATACTGTATATATCTAAAATAAATGCAATTTAACATTATTATAACAAACATAACAAGATACTTTTCCAAAAAGTTATTAATATTTTCTGAGATAGCTAGAAGAACATGGATTTGTTCCACAAACACCCCAGAGGCACCCCACCTATTTTATGTATTTGATACATTCTACAACCAGCACATCTAATTCATCTTAAATAGACATTGATTAGCTAATGTGTGCTAGTATTGGAATTTAGCAAATATTGAATTGTAAAGACAAATACAAAGGTGCCATAAGGATAGGTTTGAAAATGGCAGGCACACTTACAGACATGTCTCGTATTTTTGGATCAACCAGCATATTGTCAGCAAGCAAACTGGACTTTCACAATGTAATGTTCAAAGTGTCATAAAGACATTTCAAGAAACTGGGGAATTTGAGGGAATGCAGTGAAAAACCCAAAAGTAATTTCTTTAAAGGACATAAAGGCAACCAGTCAAAAGCTTCTAGCAGAGAAATCTGCCATCAAAGTCAATGCTTCGACTGTGTAAGAAAATTTTCTAAGAAGTGGTCTTGTAGGAGGGTGTTAAGATATTTTTGTAGTAAGACAAAGCAGTAGAGTACACCAAAAACCTTATAGCAGGGTACGATAACAACAATAAGTCCAAATGTGAGATATTTTATTCACAAACTTACCAGTATGTCAAAAAACGAAGTGGTGAGATTTACACTGGTGTATTATGGGACAATGGAAGGGTGAATGCTGAGCAATATAAACAAACTTTGATTCATTATGCTTTATCTTTGGTAAAATGTCTGCTTTCACAATGATAATCATTGAAACACACTGCAAACACAATTAAAGGCAGGTTAAATTGAGCAGGAGCACACAGGCGGGTCGCCAGGAGGGTTGACAGACAACCCCTAGACAGAGCTACAATAATGCCCCCAACCACTCCCCTTTTAATGTTCCATGATAATTTTAGTTCCTGACTCTTACATGCATTTTTATTTGATTTCCTCTCATCCTGCTGATTTTCACAGTAGTGCAGGCATACTATTGTGCAACCTAACGAGTTCTAGCTATCTAGATAACAGTATAGATTAAGGGTGATATGGGGGAGGTCTGGCTGTCTGGCTTTCAAAGACTCTTTCAAAGACTCTTTCCACCTGGTTTACTGGTGGACTAGAAAATAAAACAGAGGACCATTTGACTACTCACTCCATTCAGTCAAACACATTGCATACAGATCTGGGGCTGCACCTTACGATTTAAATCTCTGTACATATTTCAGTAATGGGTCAGATGACAGCAGCATTCTGTATTTGTGTGGCCAATTTAATACTGCAAGTGTCCTTTGAACATCCACTTTAATTAGATCTTATAGGCATGCAGTTTCTCAAAGTATTCCAGTGCATCCCATTCCATCTACTGAAGTCTCTGTTTTTCATACACCCTTTCACGCACTCACCCATGTCATCATAATGGGACTCTTATTATTTCTGCCATTACGGTCCCCCTGCATCGACACACAGCAGAGTTGTCTACTAATTGTTGCTGTTGTGAGAAGGGCCAAGCATTTGATGGGTGCATTGTAACACCTGTCTGCTTCCCCACAATGCACCCAGGCAAACAGATGCTCTCCAAAGGGAGAGAAGTTTTATCCAATTCAAATTATACAACAACAATTTCCTAACCAGTCGAGCTGTAAATGTGAGTGCTTATTATCTCAGAATGTGAATAGAAAATTACATGTGTGTTGTTGTAAAATAAACACACACACACACATGCACATGCACACAATTCACACACTTCTCACCACTGAGTCTGAATTGTTCCTCACTGCTCCCTTGCTCTCCCTCTTCCTCATTCCCTTTTCAGTTTGTATGTTTCAACAGCTCTCTCCCACTATTGAATTTGCATGATAATAACTTGATTATTTCCTACTTCTCCAGTGCAGATATCTTCGCACTACCTTCCTTTGTGTTGACGCCTCTGCTCAAACTGAGAAAGACGTCTTACTGATGAGAGTACGCTGAGCATTTGGGCAGACTGCCTGCTCCTAATGCGTTTCTTTCATTTCTGGAATTTTTTTTCTTCAATTCATTGTCAAGAAGAGAAAAAAGAAGAGAAAAAAAGCCTCTGTGTATAAGTCTGCGATTGCTGATGTGTTTATCCTCTGTAGGACCCAGCAGATGAGTCAGCACATTAGAAAGAGCACTCTAGTGCTACTCCTCCATTAATGAATCCTTTTATGCCATCAATTACTATTGTTAACCTAATGGAATTTTTAATTAGTATCACTCAACCTTTCCGCCACCAGTTAATGAGAAAAAATTACGTTTTCTCTTTCATACATCTCTTTTCTTTAAACATCTGCAATTGTTCAAATACAGAGTGCAGATAATTACAGGATAAGTCCTTGTGTATACCTATCTGATTGGTCACCCAGACAGAATGGTTTAATAAAATGCTGATAATATCAATAATATGATTAAAAATTTAATTCAAAGGTTTTGAACTGAATATTAGCTATCCTGGTGTGATTGAGATGTATAGAACATGCTTTAAAGTAAATTTACATACAATCAGCTAAAACTGAATTACTAGATGTCAATAAATTACTCATTGCAACATATGACAGAAATCTATATCATATTATGTTACTGTTTTCAACAATCAGAACAAACCTCAGATACCATCGCACAATTTAACCTTGTGATTTGAGATTTGCACTATACTTGGCCTAGTTAAATTACTGAGATAACCCTGAGTGGAAATCGGAAGTATGTGGTATCATTTTCTTATTAAGCAATATTCTAAGATATTGGAGGTGCTGGAGGTGATATTATGAGTAAGAAACTCTGGGTGAACATTTAGCCTTCAGGCTTAAAAACATCTTAGGAACAAAAGGAAAAAAGAATCTCAAGTGCAGACAAAATTAGGTCAGGTTAACTTTACCATTCAGCCAACAGAATAAGTCTCATCATCAAAGTCAACCACAAAATGAAGAAAAACGTAGATTCCAATTTAATTCTGGCTGCAATAGTCCAATTGAGCTATTCCAGAATTCGCATAAAGGTTAATAATTTATTGCCTTAAAAAATGTTGTATTTTCATTAATTCACTTCCTCATGACTAGAGCCATACTTGTGTCTCTGATAGAAGCCGGAATAAAGCACATTTACTTGTTTAGACAAAGTCTCACGATGCACACATTTACTAAACAATAGATACATCCATTGTTATTATAATGATCATTGCACAGTGTCCACAGTAGCGTTTTTCTATATTTTGTCTCTCAGCTGCACACAGATCTGGACAAAGGGGACAGTGTGGTGAAATACACTCTTTCAGGAGAGGGGGCCGGCACCATCTTCACCATCGATCAGACCACTGGAGACATCCATGCCTTACGCAGTCTGGACAGGGAGGAAAAGCCTTATTACACACTTCGAGCCCAGGCCGTGGACCTTAACACCAACCGGCCCCTAGAGCCCGAGTCTGAGTTCATCATCAAGGTTCAGGACATCAACGACAATGAGCCAAAGTTTCTGGAGGGCCCTTACACAGCTAGCGTCCCTGAGATGTCACCTGTGGGTAAGGATATTCTAACACTCGTTTGACTTTGCAAATAAGTTCATTCAGAAAGTTATAGAAGAACATGTGATTATATCATATTCTTGGATGCATACAAAAAGTGCTGACAGCTAAGCAACCTTTCATTTTTGTTATGATACATTCTTTAAAATGTTCACTACAAAACACAGTCTAATTCCAATGATTTTTACAGTCTAATACAAAAACCTTAACCAGCAGTTTAATTAAAATCACAAAAAAATCAATAAATAAATTAGGCAACAGTTTATTTTTTTTTGATTATCTCAAAACAATCCTTCAGACTTTATGAATACACCATAAAGTGTAACGCAAAGGTTGTAAACCAACAGTGGTTGTTCTCTCTCATATTCTGTGCCCTGATTTAGTGTTTGCATTCTTCAAGCAGATACCTTGTAAAATAGACATTTATGAAGTGTAATTAAGTTTAGGATCATTCTACTTGGCTGCCCATGGTTAAAGGTTGTGACACCATGGCACATTATCATTCTTAAAGGCAGGCTCTGCTATTACTGGCAAATAACCGTCTTTACTCTAATTTTAATTAAAGTTAGCAGGTAGCCTGTAATTTGAGAAAGTTATGTATATGAGTGTGTGAGGAAAATAATAATATGAAAGTAAGTAAGAAAGAAAGTACATTAGAACATTTGGATCTTGTTGCTCTAATTCACATTTCATTTGTTGAGGATACAGGAAACCAATTTGAAGCTATACTGTTCCCTTTTTTTAATCAAAACAGGTTATTTATGGTGCAAGTGCAGAACATGCTCAAATAAATAAAAGGAGCACAATCCTTTTTATACTGCCGATAGCAACATCAAGAATAAAAGAGAGATCAACAACAACTCAGGCACATCCACCCAGTCACTGTTTGAGCATAATACCCAGTGTGCCCTGCATTGATCTGAGCCACTGTTCATGCTTTCCCCCTTGAGGACGAGAGATCAAGGTAATTCACTGGAAGATTGCCTTTCTCTTGATCTGAATGGCAACAGAAATTAAATGAAACCCCCTTCAACAGAGAGACAAATCAAAGTATCTTCCAGTCGCTGCTAGCTCAGTGTGAGTGTGAGTTTATATGTACTTCATTCTTTTCAGCCTAGCTGGAACATTCTGCATATAGTATTTTAAAGCAATTTCTACTGTTTGGTGCCCAGTGCGGCCAAAAATGCCATTTTCACAAGTGAAGGATTTCACTGCTTTTGTTTCATGAAGCAAATGTGATGCTTCAATGAGAACTTTTTCCTTTTTTAAATTAATGGTTAGTTCTCAACATGGTGAGTGGTGAAACAGCTCAATAGCACATTTGCACATGTTTGTTGAAAGGACATGAAAATCAAAGCTAATTACATCAGTTGGTTGAACAGAAGTGGGATATTTGGCTTGACTTTCTGTCTTTTGATTAATCTGCCTAAATGAATGTGATTATTATTGCTGTGTGATCTATATGCTTATGACTAATATTTTAAGAATCTGTATTTTTTTTTTTTTTTAGAAAATATTCAGCTGTGGTCAGAAAGAAAGTTTTCCGTATGTCTCTTTTATCATTAGTATTTTTGTTAATCAGCTACAGGAGTCTTTGTGTCTAAGGGATGATGTGTTTCATAAGTACGGTGGCCATATTAGGACATCAAAGTGGATCGTCGTCGGTCTTCAGTCTTGTTCCAATAGGGCATTGCGTATCAGAATAAAAGGTATTGTGTTTCAAAACAAATTGAGTCGTGCCTCCTTCCTCAAGTACTCAAGGATTACATGATCATAACATAACATGCTTCAAGCTTCCGTTATCGCCAGTCAGACATCACATGTCTGGTATCAGGTATCAGGTGTTAGTTGTAGGTATCAGATATCGTATGTTGGATATCACTTGTCAGGTATCAGGTATCGGATATCAGATGCCGGGTATGTGCAGCGCAAATCTGTTAGGGGGCACGGTTCGGGTAATGATGCGTAATCTTAGCAATAGATAGCATAGCTTGCTAGATAAAGTGATATATGACAACTGATAACTAACTAATACCTAATAACTGACACCTGATATCTGACATCTGATACCTACCTGATACCTGAGTGATACCTAATATTTGGTTTCTGATACCTGACAACTAATACCCGATGACTGATACCCAATATCTGATATCTGATACCTGACAATTCGTGACCTTAGTATTATATGGTTCTGTCTGTCATTCAGTCTTAACCCAGATAGAGTCTTATAAGACTATGGTCACAAGCTGATACCTGATAACTGATAACTCATACCTAACACCTAACATCTAATACCTCACATCTGATATCTGAAACCTGACACTTGATAATGATAACTGACCAGCAGTAACTGTGGCTTGAAGCAATGTCTAATGATCCTTGTGTACTTGAGGAAGGCTAACTGATTTTAAAACATGATTCAATTTATTCTGATACACGATGCCCTGGAACAAGACTGATGACTGAGGATGATCCAGGATGATGTCCTAATATGGCCACTGTACAGGTTACCATGTCCTAATCCTACTTATCAACTTGGTGAGCATCAAAAGGGAGCCATTACTGTCCAACAGATAGAGCACAATGCAAATTATTGTGGTCCAAGACACAGAATAATAATATAAAGGTTTACCAGTTATAACCAGGAATTGTTGATAGAGATAAATTAAGGTCTCTTTTAAGATGGAAAGGAAGAGCAAAGAAGGGGGTCCTAGTTCACGAATCTGCCTGAGGGCCAATGAGACACTGGAGAATTGTTGGCATTCCTGGGAAAGATAGCAAGCAATTCTGATATTTGTTTATTCAGTAATTCTTACAGAAGTGAAAGGCTATTCTTTGGGAATCAGACTGGCAAGAAATCTGAACAATCAATTAGGCCTATGTTCCTTCAAGTGGTTGTGAATACTTATAAATATGTGTAAAGTTAAATAATGAAATGGGTAACAAAATGAAGTGTTAGGCATATAAATAGAGACACCTAATGTTTTTAAACCACCCAGTCTTACGGTTACTGGAAAAATCCATGCTGTTGTTTAGAGTAACTCTGGATTTATAGACTATATGAAATATATGAACTTTAAAGGAGGACAGACAAGCCCTATTTCTATTTTATTCATTTATTTACTAATCTATTATTTTATGGAGGACAATACTGGATTTAAAAATTAATAAATAAATAAATTTAGAAATAAATAAATACATATTTTATTTATTTCTGTAATTATTTATTTCCACATTTGTTTATTTATGCATTTCTTCATTTCTACATTTATTTATTTATGCATTTCTTCCTCCAGTATGCTAATGACGTAAACTATACTTACACGCTATTGGTTAAATGTAGAGAAAGCAATGTATTCGATTACTCTTGCATTATTTTTTAATTATCTGTGGAACCCGCCATTTGAGGTGCACTGCAGTAGAGTCAAGGTAGAGGCTCTGAGCCATGTCTGTTAACTGTGATTATGAAGATGTGAAACCTATTGTCGAGTTGGTCTGCAACATCCCACAGAACCTGGGAAAGCTTCAGTTTGCCATATTGGTTGAAAGTTCATGAATCAGCGTTATACTCAGTGTTGCCAGGTCAATAAAACTAGCCAGGCCAAAACCAGAACTCAAAAAATGTCTAACGCCCCTGTCTAACGCTATTCACTGTACATAATTATCATTTCCAAATGTATTGTAATATTTAAGTAGCACCATACATTCTTTTACAATTCAACCACTGGATATAAGTAAATAATCAAATTTTTATGTGATTCTTTTACTATGTTTTAATATAGATAAGAGTTAATTCTGCGGGAAAACTGCGCACCTGGCAACACCCGGTTCAAATATTTTCAATCGGCATGCTGTCATTGAGTGTGGTCTGCTTTGCCATACACTCCCGATCGAATAACTTGTTAGATTCAGGAGAGGGTTGCCCACCTCATTCGCATACTGGAAGAAAAAATGCATAAGTAAATAAATGTAGAAATAAATAAATACATCAATAAATAAATGTGGAAATTTCTGTCCCACCATTTATTCATTCATTTATTTATTTATTTATTTATTTATTTATTTATTTATTCTAAAGTCCCATATTGTCCTCCATAGAACCGACGGCTTTCCCAGGTTCTGCGGGATGTTGCAGACCAACTCGACAATAGGTTTCACATCTTCATAATCACAGACATGGCTCAGAGCCTCTACCAAGGCTCTACTGCAGTGCACCTCAAATGGCGGGTTCGACAGATGATTCAAAAATAAGGCAAGAGTAATTGAACACATTGTTTTCTCTACTATTAACCAATTGCTTGTAAGTATAGTCTACCTCATTAGCATACTGGAGAAAGAAATGGATAAATAAATAAATGTAGAAATGCATAAATAAACAAATGTGGAAATTAATACATAAATAAATAAATGTAGAAATAAATAAATACAGAAATTAATAAAATATTTATTTGTTTGTTTATTTATTTTTTTTAATTTTTGTCCCATGTTTATTTACTTACTTATTTATTTCAACACTTGGGCCCCACATTTATTTATTAATTCCCCCCCCCCCCACCTTTCTGTCCCACAGTTATTTATTTATTTTACAGTCCTGTACCACCCTCCATATTATTCTGATGTGGCTATTTATGTATACTTTGCCGCTTGTGACAGTCAACATTTTTCATCATCAGGATGTCCCTGTTGTTCTGTGTAGTACTGTGTAATATGCCATGACCTGCACTGTCCTGTATATTTATTGTTGTGCTGTATTTATAGTATTGTGCTGCACTGCTTTTGCAATAGTCTTACACTGTCGCACATTTTGTATTTCAAGTAATCCTCTGTACTGTGCTTTTATATTATGTTGTGTGTTGCATAATGGCCCTGGAAGAACATTATTTCATATCACTGCATATGTTTATGGAAAAAATCAACTTGACCCTACTTGAAACAATTAATTATACTAATCAATACTGCCAGACCCAATAATTGTATTGATGTAGGGCACAAATTTCAGCTAAGAAAACACTGCCGACTGTCCTCATGTAACAGTAGCGCACAGAGACACACGGGATCCAATTGCAGAACACAAATCCTTTATTCAAAAGCGTAGTTAAAGTCCGTAGCA
>JAOUQW010000049.1:8100920-8113615 GCA_028565825.1 Olivaichthys viedmensis
CAATATTGTTTACAGACAGTTTACAGACTACCCCACTCAATATTGTTCTGTTGTCCTGTCTGGTTAGCGTGCATTGCGTGCAAGAGACAAGTTATTTGTGCTCAGAAAAACAAGCACATGTGCACATGGGATGCAGACTGATATTTATGCAAGACAATAAGAGAGGATGTGTAAGATTCCACTCTGATATTTTACTCTGAATATGTTAAAAGAACAGCGGGGAGTGTATATGCACACTGGAATATAGGGGTGGAGTTTTTGTGTGTGTGTGTGTGTGTGTGTGTGTGTGTTTTGGCACATGTGAAAGTGTAGGAGTAATTACACATTTGACTGCTCTACCAAGTGGCTAAATCAGTTTTTAAAACCTTTTGAAAGCACAATTGTATATTTAGCTCAATTTAGTACAACTGTTGCTATAATAAGGTGACACCATATACACTACAGATTCTAACAGCATAAATTACCCCCTTATTAAAACCAGCCTGTGCACAGAGAGAACAGTGTAATGTATGCACTACTGATTTAGGATGGCAGACTCTATGTCTATGTGAAACCTGCTGTGTAGAAGATTAAACACACCCTTCGCTGCTCTTACTTAATGCAAAAAGTACAACTGAAGATATGCTTTAAGTAACTATAGGCATAAGCACAGCACTGTCAGACTAAAGAAAGTTGTCTAATGTTGTTTTTATAGTAGTTAATAATGGTTTTCTCTATTTTATTCCTCATTTAATTATGGTAATTTCCTATAGACTGTTATGCTATGGAACCCTTTTAAAAGTTAATCATAGCATACTGTTACATTTTACATAAGTGACACTTAACTAGCCCAACAATGAAGAGCCAACATTCTGCCTCAAAATCTGATGAAAGATTCAGCATGACTGTTCAAACAGCCTGAATCTTAATCTTTCCAGCAATTGTCTCAGGTGTTTGATATAATACACATAAGCATGTGCTGCCCACACACTGTACTGTACTGTGGCAAAAGTGCCAGTGATCCTCAAGAGAACTCCATAGGAAGCCGATTGTACTTCCACATACTGCATCCTCATGCTTGTTTTTAATCCCTTTGTTCATTCACTCTAGATAGAAAGAGAAAGAGACAGAGAGAGCAAATGAAAAAATAGAAAGACGAGTGCATTTGAGTTATTGTAATAGCACACTCAACACAAACAAATCCAGGCCTTATTAAAAATGCATCATCCTTTTTTGGTTTCCAAAAGAGGAATGCACCAGGGAGAAGCAGATGGGTCTCCACAGTGTGAACAGCCTTGTAAAGAAAACAGCCAAATGAACCAGGAGCTGCATCATAGAACACAACTAATAAGCATGCTTTGGCAACTAGATGGCAAAAGCAAGTTTTTCACTTAACCCTGCACATTAGGATATCATGGATGAAATATACAGCATGAAATATTTTATATAATGAAGGCTTAGATATAGACGTTGACCACTAATGGACAAATTTCTGAACATCAGCCCTCATACACTGATTTCTTTATAGATGTTTCACACTTTATTTAAACATAAAATAATTGTCTCATTATTATGTAAAATGCAACATTTACATGGAGAAAAAAGAACAGAGATAATAAAAAATGAACAAAGAATGAAAAAAAACGTGTTGAAACATTTTCAAAATTGCTAGTATGCTAGAAATGTATCAAGAAGGACTATGGGTGCTATGGGTACATTTGCAGAGTCTTATTAAGGCTTGTACTTTAACCATAGTCAGAGTTCATAGCCGGGGTCAGGGAACATGCAGACATGGTTATTGCAGGCAAGTACAGTACATAATCAAAATCCAGAAATACAGGAAGCAGAAAGCACAAAAGACTAAGACCAAGAAACTGGGAATTATGAAAAAAAAAGAAGAAGAAAGGAACCATTTTTAATCACTAACTCGAGTCCTGGAGGCCATAGTCCAGCACAGCTTTGTGATTTCCCTACTCAAAATTACCTAATCCAACTCATTTAGTTAATTACCAAGTTAAATATGTGTGTTAGAGCAGATAAATGACCAAACTGTTGTTGCATTCCAGCCCACAGTGAAAAAACATTTTACATTGCATTAAGAGACAGCAAACTTTGCAAAGACTAGGGGAAAAATAGGTTTCCAAAAGGGGAAACCAATAGACTGGTGAACCAGTTAACAGAGCATGTACGCCATAACAAGAACAGGAAATAAATACTAAATTAGGAAAGTTGGAAGGTCACAGATGAGTAGACATTGGGTCAAAATGTGGACATAACAAGTACACATGTCTCTTTGCTGTCACTAAGCAGTTATACCAGAGGTCATTAATTCCAGTCCAGTAGGGCCAGGTCCAGAACAGATTGGTGCTTTCCCTGTTCTAGCTCTGTGAGTTGAATCTGGTGTTTATGAAGTCACCAAACTGTGTTGAACTTCAGCTCGATTCTACATATCGGCACATTCAACACAATCTTAGGTAATAAGATATATTACTCAAATACACAATAATAGGAGATATCAGTGCATAAAATCTGATGCCAAAAGATTCTAAAATGTGTATAAATTATCACTCTGTAAAGCACCAACAAAGATGGTGGATAAAAACCTATTTACACACAAAACACTATTCTCATGTCGGCAGGCAGGACAGGAGGATCCGACATAGCCATTGCTTAAATCTGTAGCTTTGCAAAGGTAATTCTTTGATTCAGACCTCAGATGCACAATTATTCAATTTCCACAGCTGGTGTTGATGGGATGGGTCAAGATCTTGTGAATTTCTTTGCCGGCACCTACTCCGGTGCAAGAGAGAGAGTACATTATCATATCAAAGACGTTTTGAGTGTGAAGTCCTGAATTTAAAGTGTGTCCTCTCTCTCTCTCTCTCTCTCTCTCTCTCTCTCTCTCTCTCTCTCTCTCTCTCTCTCTCTCTCTCTCTCCGCACACACAAACAAGAAGTGTATCTCTCACATCGGTATTTTGCTCACATTGGTATATGAAAACTCCTAAATGAACCCAGCATATCTTTTGAGGTTGTATTTCACAAAGGTGAAAAGGCCATTATGAATTAATCATTTAGTGTGAATGTCTTTCACTACATTTTATTATCTCTAGTTGGTGCAGATGCTCCAAGTGTAGGAAGTGTGGGTCCATTACAAAATATAAAGAACATTAGTTTAAAAGATATTAGAAAATCCTAGTCTGTATTTCATGATGAGACTTCAATTTCTCTTAAATATTTATGTTGACAAGGACCCATTATAGAAACAGTTTAAAATACATTGTATTGTTCTTGATAATAATTACACAAGTTCATAGAAAGGTAGACCTTCAATTTCAGATGTGTGAATGCCCCCCATTAGCTCAAAAGTCTCTTCCATCACCCCAATAACATCCCATTCTCTCTCTCTCTCTCTCTCTCTCTCTCTCTCTCTCTCTCTCTCTCTCTTTGCAAAGTAATTAATTGAGGATATTGCTGTGATGTGGGCAGTAGCACATGCTAAAAGGGCAATGATGCTCTTGACATTCTTCCTTGGCTAACCCTAACAACCCTCAATAACTCAACAGATTCCTCTGACATTTAATCAGCATTCATGTCTACTGCTGAAGCGTGGACAGAAGCAGAATGGAGGAACTACCTCCCTCCCGACCATCATCGTCACAGCATATCGATTTCCAAATTTCTCCTTAAGACATATTGGAATCTAATTCTTCTGATAGATGAGTGAATATTCATTCTGAACCATCATAGCACTTTAATCAAATGTAAAAAAAAAAAAAAAAAAACCATACTGATTTAGCAGTTTGTGGCACACTGTTAAGGAGCATGACAAATAACATAATATTTGCAGCCATTCTAATTCAAAGAGTGGACAAGCAGGTGTACATTATACTACCAATTGTAGTTTTTAGTTTGAAAATGTGATCAGTTTATTCCCATACAATTCTCAGCTTTAAATTTCAACTTTAAATGATATTCTTCTTAGTTATGGGGTAAAGATGTTGAAAAAAACCTTTGAAATTCTCAATACAGATGCGTGGCCACTAACTGAGTGTAAATGAAAATATTCCTGTGCACTGTAATTAAATAATTAAATAAAGAATAACCCTACACACACACACACACACACACAACTGCCACTTTTGACAAGATAAAAGACTGAAGAAAACAAGTACAGAATAGGTCATACTGTTTTTGAAAAGAACTTGAAAATAATCATGAGTCCAATGATATACAGATGAATAGGTGGCTCTAAAGTGGGTATGCCCTGAATATTCCATTAGGAAGGAATGCAAGTTTTAATGACTTGTTACAATCAAGGCTTTCCTGCTTACGGTAAGGGACCTTTATGTGAATTTCCTATGCAAATACTAATTCAGCTGGGATCCTGGAGTAGCATGCTTTCTTCAAAGTATAAAATGTTATACCCTCATATTCTACTCTAAAACTACCATCAAAAATCTTCCCTCAAGTCAAACTTGAAATTTGTTGTTAGTAGGATTCTCTCACAGTTTTACAGCACCTCAGAGTAAATCCCTGCAACCGCTTACTATTGTGGCTCATCAAAGGCTTGCCACAAAGTATTTATTGCCTTTGTGTCACAGATACATTGCTAGCTCAGTAACCAGAGGAGAAATTGGGACCAATAAAGTTAAAGAAGGTGCACTAAAGAAATTGGAATGGAAGGACACAAACTAAGTTTACAAATCACTAACCAGCTCTGTGTATGTGTGTCTCTCTAGCTTTCTTTGAACTTTGTGATAATTGCTGGGGGATTTCCAAAACATGTCTGTTCCCAGCCAAAGCAGGTTCAGAGAAATTGATGTCAAGAAAATCCATATTCTCAGGGTGACCTTGGCCATCACAAGTTCTTTTATAGCTAAAATGTGACCCACTCTGGGATAGCCAAGGGCCAGGATCTTTTTTGTTCACTGAATGATTTTTTAAAATTCTGTCAACCAAGATCTTATTGGTTTTATTTAAGATAAAAATTCAGAGGTAAAACATTTGACCTTGTCCCACTGATAAACGTTGAATCATTGTTGTGAAATATGTGGTAACAAGGACAATCATTTTTTTATAAAGCGCATATTGGATTAGTTTCCCTAGTATTTTGCTAGTGAATGCCATTGTTTTAACCTCACTGGGATTTTTATAATTAAGGGACTCAAGTGTTTTGAAGTTCACTTATTTTTGGTACATCTAATTGGGAACCCAATTAGCAACATTTGATTGTGACTAGAGAAATAAGCGGAATTTTTTTTTTATTGTTACCCACAATGTTGATCCAACATTTACTTTGCACCAAAAATAACTTCCAAAAAAAAAGAAGTTTTAATTTCCAGAACAATATTAAAAGTAATCCTTAATAATCCATGTAAATCACATTCTATAATTTATTTATTAGTAAGGCCAGTGGAGCAAGAGTAAAATACACAGACAATACACACACACACACAGTACATTAAAGTTAGGCACACATTATTTGGAGTTTCACTGTGAATTAGGTCTAACTGACCATTCTTCTATTAATGTAAGTACAAGAGCAAAAGGGAGAAAAATAAATAACCGGTACTTCTCAAATAAAAAAAAACTGGTACTTGTCAATTCAAGAAGTCGAACAAATCGTGTACATTTGGAACTCATCATGGATACAATTAATAGTACTTACATTGGGAATTACCCCACTGAAAGAATGCACAAGGAACAAAGACTTGTCTATATGCTTACACCCTTTTAGCATTCCATCTTACCTTTTATATGAGTTATATATTTCTTTATGCTTTTTTTTTTGTTTTCCTCCACAGCCTCTGGACTATGAGACAAAGAAGGCCTATACCTTTACAGTGGAGGCTTCAAATGTACATTTAGACCCACGGTTTCACAGTTTTGGTCCGTTTAAAGACACCGCAACAGTCAAGATTAACATTCTGGATGTTGATGAGCCTCCTGTTTTCAGTAAACCATCCTACACAATGGATGTTTATGAGGACACACCAGCAGGCACCATTATTGGAGCAGTGACCGCTCAGGATTTGGATGCAGGAAGTAGTCCAGTCAGGTATGTAATTGGAAACCCACATGGAAATGTAAAACACACACACACAACATATAACTACAGCAGTAAATTGAAACAAAATCTTTATGTATGAGGCCTCGATTTTTACAATATGTATTTCCTTGCAGGCCACTGCATTGCTCTCTTTCCCATTCCTCTATTTCTGCACTCCGGCTTAATATTTTTTTTTTTTTTTTTTTTTAATGATGGCCACAGTATAAGTGCTATGTGATGGCTTTAATGCTCTGATGGCCCAACACAAATATCTCCTACACCAGGGGTTGCCTTAATATATACATTTACTTTTTTCCATGCTGCATTATTTAGAAAAGGTTGGCATTGTTCCTGGGTGCTGCACTTACTCACCACAAGACAATGGTCCCAAATGTGCCTCTGTGTATGGAGCAGCTTTTAAAGTAATGCCTTAGAACACTTGCCCACCACATGCTGCCTGAAAGAGGAAAATAGCAAAAGTGTTCTTTGCTAACTCACAAGTTTCTCCAACCCTTTTAAAACATTTTCTATTTCAGCTATGGATTTTGAACAAAAAGGAAAATATTCATGGGAAAGATTTTCTTGTTTTAATGGAGATTATGTTCTCTCTAAAAGTCTCCATTTCATACAGACACAGATGTTTCACATTTTTTGAAATGGCCTTTGATGATTAAACTGTGGTTATCTGATATGTTGTAGCTCTCTGGCCTACATGTAGTATACATTTTGTGTCATTGTGTCATTGTACAGACATGCCTCATATTTTGAGAAAACATTATACTAAATTCATCACTGTATGCAAAATATTTATTTTGTATTTTATTGCATGTTTTATGTACTTATTAACACATTTCTTATGCTGGTAATTGCAAAGTCTGTTATCAGTGTTTACATATGTCTATGCTCTGATGTTACTAATATCTCCATGAAAACATGGTTATTCATTATCAACAATAATCGACCAAACTATAAATTCATAGACTCATTATCAGTACATCTGAATGTATATAAAAAATAAATAATATGACATACAGTTCTGTGCAAGTCTTAGGCACACAAGATTTCTCATATAAATGTTGTCTTAGATGTTTATTTTATGTCTTCTGCATTAGTGTGTTTGCAAATTTTGGATTTCCAAACATTCATTTTCCAAAATTATTAATAATTTCCTACATAATATGTTGGGTACTAAATTTGCCTGCAATAAAGTTAGTGATTTAATCTTAGAGCTTGTTGACTATTCTGTAAAACCAAAATCCATAATTAATGTAATAATATATAATATAGTCATATTAAAATACATTAGAACATACAATACAAGTTTCGATGCACACACACAATAATGTCTTATAAACTCTCAGAAAGTCTACTAGCTGACCTTCAGCCCCAGTTACACTGGAAGATTCAGTTGTTGCATCTAGATAACTAATGTCTGTAATGTCTGTTAAAGGAGACAACACATTTCATATTTCATGGTCACATTTCAAATCTATGTTGGAAAAATATTTGTACGTCTTTCCTCATGTGTTTTAAGAGGGTAAAAAAGTCACTTTCATTCTTGCAAGCAAGTGATGAATATCATAACACTGAAAACCATTGAGGTAGTGCACCTCAGAATGAAATGTTTCAGAAATATGATGAGCTGACAGTGAGAATGACAGAAATAATTGACAGAAAAGGTCTCTCATCATCAACAATGTAGAAAAGGCTTGGCTGTTTTCAATAGCCCTGACAGAATTGAATACAAATATTAGTTGAAAACATGAATGAAGTAATAATTGTAAATTAATTGTATTTAATTGCAAAGACCACTAACAGTGATGATAACTGTGAACAAATGTAACGTGAATGATGCCTGAAAATGCAACAAAATCAGTGGGCTAACAAGCAATACACTAACTTCCAGATTCTGTGTACTGATTTGCACAGCTTGTGCCAAACCAGAACCAGTCAGTGATTGGCAAATGATTGATCGCATTTCTTGTATTAATTTATATAGATCCACCGCCTCACATCCACACACCCACACGTCACGTTAAAGCACCTCCCACCACCACCACCATAAACAAACGCACACACACACACACACACACACACACACATGTTAAAGGGGCCTACCAGCATAAAAGTAGCATTTGATGTTATTCATCATATTATGTATTACTATGTAGCACAATATTGCATCTCTGACCCTTAGTGTTTTGGAGGTTTCAAGTATTAAAACTGGAAATTGTGTTGTAGAGATTGCTGCGTACAAGGTAATTTTGTTTGTTTTGGTGTTTTTTGGGCCAAAACTTCTCTTCAAAACAAAACAACAGTTACATATGTTATGGTCAAACATTGCAGCACTATACAAATTAGACATTTTACAAATTAGTAACCCATACCTTTTTTTTTTTTGCAATTTAAGTGTTTATTATATCCCTATAGGTATTCTATTGACTGGAAAAGTGACCTGGATAGCTTCTTTGACATAGACCCTGTAATAGGAACCATCTCCACTAATGAGCTGCTGGACAGGGAGAACAGAGCCAAACACAACATTTCAGTTGTGGCAACCAAAGTTAGTAAGTATGCCTCACTTCACCTAAATTCCATTTTACAGACAGACAATTTTAGCTCACTATATTATTGTATTTTCACTGCAGTAAATTGTGAATCTCGTCTCAAAGTAATTTATGACTGGCTGTGAAATATGATGTCTCCCCTGAATGTGTTTTATTGTTAAAGTGTCTGCTTTGTTGCTTTGACCTTATAAATTTACGCCTACGCACATCAACCATTAGATAATTGTGGGTTTTTATTTTCCAATTTGATTAGTTATACAAGGCAATATCTCCTATCTAGTCTTCCCAGACATCTATCAAGTGTTAATTACACATTTTTTACAAATTTTAGAAATTAGAGTGCTAATTTGGGAAGCCATTAGACACAGCCTAAAAACGCCATCCCACCAATTATGTTTTTGTCAAGTAAGACATGAATACCCGCTACCAAAAAAAAGGAAAGGATGCCAATTCACTGACATCCACTCTTCAAGTCCTCTCAGAAGTCACAGAAGTCATTACCTTTGAAGCTAATGGTGCTCAATCAAAATTACAAATGCAGCGCTTCACATTCATTAACCAGAAAGAGTGTAGTGAGGTCATTAAAAGTTGAGGTCTTATCACCATGGTAACAAGCATTGCTAACTGTCTCTCATGCTCATGCTGCTGATATGCTAATTATGGCTTGCTAATGCTAATTTGCAGAGTTGATGAGAGACTTTGCACAAGTCACAACTAGGGTTCTCTGTGGCAGTGAGACTTGTTCATTCCATGTTGAAAGCTCACATTTATGTTTTTTTACTATCAGTCTCTACCAGACACTGATAGTGAGAGACAGAATGTAACAGAATTAAATTCTAATGCCAGGCCTCACAGGAAATCCCACCAATGAAGTCAGACTCCCAAAACTTAAATAGTGTAAATATTTGCTTTTTATTAGTTATTATAAATATAATAAACAAAACTAATAAATATAATTGCACTTTAGATTGGATACAAATTATTATTATTATTGTTATTATTATTATTATTATTATTATTATTAAATGGTAATTAATTATTAAGACATTTATTAGGATTACATCAGTTTTCCACACAATGCTGTTGTTTTTGCAACGTCACAAATCTTGTTTCTTAGTACAAAGAACTTAAGAAACAAGCTATGTATTACAAAGCTGCAAGCACATATCTAAGTCCTGCAACATTCACATACATCTGAAGAATTCTGTCTCTGTCCATATCTGTGTCTCTTTCTCTATCTGTGTTTCTCTCTCTCCCTCTCTCTCTGTCTCTTTCTCTCTCCTTGAGCCAGGTGCAGCCCCAGATGTTGCAAGATTAGAGGATATGAAATCTAAAATAATAATGCTGAGGGTAGCATATGAGCGGATGAGTCAGCACTGTTTCCTAAAATATTGTACTTGTTGCTGGTAATGAGAGCCATGCTCACAAGACCTTGTTTCTGTTAGTGCAGCAAATGTGTTGGCATTCGGCTGCATGACATTAATTAGGGGCTAGTCAGCTCATAAACCTTCTTTTTTCAGTTTTTTTTTTCTCCTCTTCAACATAAAATGATCTGTAATACCATATTAACACCAACCAAGAAAATCTAATATCTGCCATCTATTTCTACTTCCTACTATTTTCCTACATAGAATAAAACTGATTTAGGGTATACAGTATATGACCTCAGATGAACTGCGTTCCCAAAGACAAAGTGCAATGCAGTATTGGTGCAGATGTATCCCTTAAGAACACTGCACCATCTAGTGGATAAAGTAGTATAAGTAAGTCCAATCTCAAAGGAAAGAAAACAGGGCAGTGGTCTATTTGGGATCCAACAGCGGATTAATATGTACCTATTTTTACCAAAATGATGTTACTCATGTTTGTCCCAGAGTAGCAATTTGGCAAAAAAGATCACAGATAAATCACAAATAGATAACAAATACTAAAATTCAAAACATAACTCATTAAAAGCAACTAAAGATGTTAAAGGGTTTCACATCAGCATGTGTTTTCCAATCAGATTAATATGGTTTCCCATGTTTAGCTTACATATGACAAAAGAGTCAGAGAGTCAGTGACTTAAAGTTTAATATTTCTGGCATAGCTGTCAGTGCATAATCATGGATTTTTTTTCCCTCTAAGACAAATTTCTCAACCTTGTTACTTTGTTCCTGACCTAAAGGAAACAAGGCAAAGCCATTAGAGAATGATAATACATCTAAATGACAAACTGGTGACAAACTGCACCAATAACCTTTTATGTTGACAGCCCTTGTCTGGATCTCTGGCAGGCTCCTGGCAGTGTGCTGTTCATCTGCAGCCGCTGGCATTCAGCCTCACACCAGACACCATGGTCATATTTCCATTTAGTCAGGAGACGGAAAAGATATTTTGGCTGACAGGCTTATCATTTCACACAGCTGGTACTTAAATCACCACTTTTTGTTGTTAAATGTAAAATCTCAATCAAATAGTTCAAATAGGCCACCCGTTATAACTTAGTTTTGTTTGAGTGGAATGGCTTCAGACTACGTTGAGTCTGACACCAGGCTATGTCTGTACAACCACTAAAGCACCCATAAGCACGTACACACACACACACACACACACACACACACATCTCTATCTTGCCAGGAAGATTGCTTTTCTCCATCAAGGTCGGCCAAAGGTCTTGGTTGTATATGGGACCCCAGCAGGGATGAGTATAGATCTCTTTGCCTCTAAGCCATTCCTTTAACCACCACAAGCTCATATCACGGATCAAATCTATAAAAGTTCATTCCACCCTGATGCCTCCACTGCACTGCACACACACAGAATTCAAACAACATCACCGCTGTAAGTAATCAAGTCCACCAATGTAGGTCTGGTGGTACAATTTAACCTGAGTTTACGTGTGCTATGCATGTTTCCACCTGGGTGACATTAGCTCCTGCCTTTAACCCGCATAAAGTTTAATCTTATTATTCAGTAACAGCTATGAATTGTTCAGTAACTACAGTGAAACTGTTCGTTAAGGTATGTAGTTACGAGTGTAAAGAATGTAAGTCTGTATTTTCCTGGCATATTTACCTGTATGGATCCTGGCATTTTAAAGGTTTAAAGGAGGCAAAAGAATATTCAAATATAATTCTCACTTAGTATAACCAGTTATGTAGGTGCATATTATTGACAACATTTTAGGCCTGGAACATTCAAACTCGGGCGTCTCTCAAGATAACACAAAGGAAATGCTGCATAGTTCTGTCTCTCAAACATCTTGACCATCTTAAGGTAGGTGGAACCAAACACACAATGTGACCTGGATTATGTGATCTGATTACAATAATCAAGTTTTTGTAATTAGATTGGAAGATATGTGCAATCAGATTACAGTTACTTCCTTATGTATTATTAAACCTGATTTCATTATAAATTAGTACAAATTTGATTATGCAATGGCAATGTGGTTGGATTTAATTCGATTTCATGTGAATGAAGTTCACAGAAAAGGTTTGATAACATCAGTTGTGTGTGGTTTCTTGCAGTGGATCTAGTCGTCCCAGCTAACTGTTAATAGTAAATGGAAATGGGACTGATAGCTAAACATAAGTAGCTAGCTAGTTGAGGTTAGTGCATCTGGAGGAAACACTGCAACAATGCAGTTTTTTTGGTTGGCAATTCAGAGTTCCCTAAAGGGAGATATGCGTTACGACATGAATATTTGGTTTTCTTAAAATCAGGTGACAAGTATTCTAATAAATAAAAATTGTACTATTAATAATACAGTAATTAGTTCATTTAAAAAGAAGTATCCAAAACCAGAAGTAGCCCAAAAGTAATCAGATTACACTTAATAAATTATCTAAAATGACATGACTAATTACATTTTAGTTATTTGTAATCAGTACTGTTGTACATTTCCTCAGTAATCTACCTAACACTGATGACAAGAAATAAAACTAGTGTATTAGTGTAAACTATGTAATAAATTATTTATTTTGTGAATTTTATTTGATTTAATATACTTTGACACTCCTTATGATGACTATGGACTAAAATGTCTTTCAGTCTTTCAGGTAGTTTTTCAATATTAATTGGTACTTGGGACTGTTTTTTTGTAACGTTATATAT
>JAOUQW010000049.1:8193258-8203402 GCA_028565825.1 Olivaichthys viedmensis
CATCATAAAAACTGAGGCAGCAGACTTTGTGAAAATTAATATTTGTGTCATTCTCAAAACTTTTGGCCACGACTGTAATGCCATTCCTCCCACCCAGAGAGCAAGGCCAATTATCCTCTCTTGGACTCCCAGCCACAGATGGCTGTGGCATCGTTGGGGCTCAAACTAGCAATTTCCAGACGATAGGGCGAACGCTTTACTGGTGCGACACTCGGTAGCCTTCTCTATATTTGATTGCAGTGTGTAATGCCCAGCTATAAGTTTCTTCAAATGTATTCATGTATTGTATTCATGCAGTAATAAATAGAAGGCACTTTGGCTGAATCAAGAACCTGGGTCCTTTTTTAATCCAAAAACAAAATCAAAGTACATGGTTGTATTTCACACCTTGTATGCAAATGGACATCACTAGGGAATGCTCATTATCAAGTAAGAGGTCATTTACAACAAGATAAAATGCACAGTCACAGCTTTCATTTACTTCCTCCCCTTTCATTTCTAATAGAGAAGGGGAAATATTTTGGTACATAATCCACATGATTAAATAACTTGTTTTTATGGATATCAACAGCAAGAGGGATGCATAACCAATTTGTTTTCATAAAAAGTTTTTTTCCTAAAAGCAAGGCACTTGCTGTATGGGGAATATAGACAAAAACAAAGATAAATTGAAATAAAAAAACATTTATCTACTGAGGTTTCAAATCCATCAGATACTTCACTGCAAGCAAACAAACAGTAACACAAACATCAATCAAACAAACAAATTCATACATACATATATAAATAGAGATTTGACATGTGAAGTAAATGTAGTACACAGCCCAAACAGTGCCAACGGGCTTTTCCACATGCAGGACACACAGAAATGATCTTTCAACTACATAGTAATGTAGTACAGTAGTCAATTTGACATCACAGGGAGAAGTTAGAGAGTGGACTGAAAACCACACATTAAGAAGAGTTTGCCAAATTGACATGATCAGGAAAGTAAAAGTAAGAGGAATTAGAATTATTAGTACCATATTTTCTTATACATATACATATACAGCAAAGTGATGTAAGTGTTATATTTGGCCAAGTTGAAATGGGACCATATGTTGCCTATTTGTTTTATAGTAGACATGCTATACCAGTAGTTATGGTAGTTAGCCCAATTGTTCGGTGGGTTACTAAAGTAGTACAGTAGTTTACTGTAAACTACAGATATAGTACAGTAGTTTACTGTACTACTGAATTGAATTTAATTGAATGGAATACCCTATGTGGTAAATTAACACTACTTCTAGCTTGGCACTAACATAACACTGACAATTATAAGCTACTTATAAAGTGAATTGCAAGGTTTCAGAAATAAATATTGCTGTCTAGTGAGTATGTACTTACAGACAGATATAGTTCAAGGCCTGATAAAGGGAACAGAATAGGGACTGTAAGAAAGGGTTCAGCTCAGAAAACAGTACAGCACTATACTATGGCAACACTAACAGATCATAAACAAAACTAGGCTATACATTAGGGGCTTCAGCATGTAGGGGGGTGACTTGTCACATAAATCACATAAGAGTGACTTGTTGTCTGGAAAATATGGTAGATTATTTTTTGCATATATAGCAAAACACACACACACAGACTGATTAAGTCTCAACCCCTTACTGTCCTCTGAAGAGGATTTAATCACACATAAAACCTCCTTGCTAATTGTGAATATGAGGCTTAGTGCTGATTGATGAGTTTATCCTACTCTCTGACCCCTCTGACTTTCCCTCCCTCTCTCCTCCCTCCATCTTTCTCTCTTCTTGTCTTCCCTCTCCTCCCCAGTCTTCTCTCATCCTGTCATTTTCACTCACCTCTCCTCCACTCGTCCCTCCCTCCCACATCTTGAAGTCTTCTCGTCCTTTCCTTTGTCCTTTGAGCTTTCTCGCCCCCTTTCTCTACTCTTGGCCATGCCATTGACTGCCAAATTATTCCTTTTATGCAAACGCTAGGATAATGCTTTGCCTCTAGATGCTATAGCTGTATCAGAGCCACCACCCGTCACAAATGCATGGAGCAAACCAACTGTAGAGACACAGATAAGCCTGATCCCTCTCTTCTCTCAGATGGAAAGAGATCTAATCTTTTACAGAAATAGGAGAATCAAATACAGGGTCAATAAGGTTTTTATGGTCTTCAAGCTGCTTCTAGTCTCAGCATTTTATGTATGGTGTTATTTTTAATGTATATTTATTTATTTTTAAATCGAGTATGAGTAGGTAATTTAATGGCATGAGCAGGTAATTGGTGAATAAAATAAATAAATAACTAAACAAAATAAAGTGTGCTAGCGCTGTATTAATGCAGTTATGCTGAGTATGATTGAATGTTATAATCCAAACTGTGTGTGGCAGTTGATTATAAAGGTCAGCTGAATATAAGACATGCCATAAAGAGCTTGTGTTGCCTTTGAAACATGACAGTAACACACTCAATGGCTTAATTAATAGATTCTAACAAGAAACCACTTTTCCACCTTATGTCATGGAAAATGCTTGGGGCCTAAATGGTTTATGTAGTCTTAAGTCACCAGACAGATGTGGTAATTTATTATTTAACAGCATTCTTATTGTTTTTTTTATTAAAGTCCATTTTTGAGATACAGGTCATTCTACTAATATTGTTTAAATTGATACATTCTCTTAAATTACTCATTAGTCTTCATTTGCTTCATTTCACTAGTTATGTAATTTTATAAATGGTACATACTGTTGCATGTGTATATTTCAGTGATTAACTTCATTTAATTAATTTTACTTCAAAGACATTTTGCTATGAAAGCTGAAATCAACATCCATGTTCTGTCATTATTCAAAAGGTGACTGAATGCCTGACCAGTCACCAACCCTGTGTTATGGTGAGTTAGTATTGGTCTCATTGACCCAATGACACTTTTATTTCCTGGCATTAGCAAGGGAATTGGCTAAGCACTAGGGATCTGTTGTTAGGATTGTGTGATATATTAGCCTCTTCCTGAGCAAGTCAGTGGCCAAATTAGAACCCTGACTCTAGGTTAAGTGAAATTGATGTGCTCTCACAAGGGTGAGAGCCATGTCTGGATTTGGGGGCTACAGAGCATAGGTTTAAGGATGGAGGGCTGGGTTCAGTCTTGCTGGAAATATAGCCATTTAATGCTATATTAAGCCTGCTAATTATATTTATATATACAATTATGTTAGGATCTACTAGCCTGATATTAAAACAGTAAGATATATATAATCTCTAGGAGCAAAGTCCCTATGTTAGTTTGATCTATATCCAAATGCATTTAAATATTCATATATGCATGATGCAGTGCTGATTTTGTGTAGGTCCTCAAATTACAGATTAAGTTAGGTTCCCCTAAGATTTTGACAATAATTCAAGTAATCTTAGAATTTTAGAATTGCATATTGTGAAGAACGTACATTAAATATCCCATACACTGTCAGAAAACAAGGTACTGTACAGATACATTTTGGTTCCCAAGTTCAAACAATGTAAAGGCATCTACAACAGTCACTTTTCCAGGTGAAAGATGTATAAGATGAACCCTCCCTTGAAATGACAAGCATTAGTGCCCTGAAATTTAGAGTTTAGTACTTTTTCTGAGAGTGTATGTTTGTTTTTTGTTTGTTTTTTTTTCCGTTTTTTTTAGAATTCACTTATTTACTGATTATGCACATCCTCCAAAGCAATAACCATAAGGCTGCAATTCCAAACAAAATCTATTTCAGATTAATTTACAAAACGTTCCTTTCTCATTCACTCTCTGCTCCACCACTAATTTTCCACTGTGTATTTACAGACTCCTAATGCAACATCTCATTACCTTAAACTAACATCTCGTGATTGGAGACTATCTGACTGCAGTCTGGGCTCTGACCCTTCAGCTAATTATTGACTACTTGTCTGAGTGCTATGTTTACCAAAAGACAAGGACAGTTCACTCTGACAGAAGGCTTTGCTCTGCAATCAGCCCCTGCTTTCTTTAATTAGTGATCTCTGCAAGGATGTTTGGATTATAAAATAACTTTAGTGTGCACTCTACCCAATAGAACAACAGTAATTATATTCATCATGGTACCATTAATGTGTCACGTCTGGGTTTTGGCTGATTTTTTATTGTTCGGGTTAGAATTGGCATCTCAAATCATTACTGTGTAAAGATATAATTAAATTGGTTTTTCAAAATGTTTTGAGATCTTTGTTAGCTCTAATAATGTTGCCACAACAAATCAGCAGAAATTCAACATATTAAAGCCAAATCATGGCCAAAAATACTTTCTATATAATCTCATACACAAAGATCTGTTCTTCCGATGGCACTGCACTCTCAGGCATAAAAACATCAGTTAACATCCATAGGCACCTAATAGATCAGATTGGCCAAATAAATGCATTCATAGATGCATTCAGGCAAATCTGAGTTCTAGAACCCTTTCTGATTCTAGAAGCTTTTCTCTCTTTTTTTATGTATTTTTTTATTTACTCATTAGGCTGTTGTAGTGGATGTTATTAAAATAGCTGACACTGTCTTCCAGAATGTTAAATATCCTTAATAGTAATAATAATCTTTATTTATATAGCACTTTTCATTTTGAGTGCTTTACATACAAAAGATTAGAAGGTCAAAACAAAGTATTTTTGATAAAGCACATTAAAGAACCAATGTACCATCACTAATGAATTGACTATAAATCTATAAGAATTATTATGAATTATGAAAAGTCTATTTAACACGATAAAACACCCAAGAACGAAGAATTGGCCAAGCTAAACAAGTATGTTTTTAATCTGGATTTAAAAACACCTATAGAGCTATAGAGTGTTCCTAATGTTCTCTGGAACACTATTCCAGAGTTTAGAGGCAATTATAAGAAAAACATCTTCCAAGGCTGAGCTGCAAGTAATGCTCAGTATTAACAGTAGGCCTGTCTCAGCTGAGCGAAACGCTCCCCATAGGCTACAATGATTCAGGAAATCAGCAAAATACACTGGAGCTAAACCATTCAGAGCTTTAAATGTCATAAGCCGGACTTTGTAGTCTATGCGGAACTTAATAGGCAGCCTGTGTAGCTTAAATAAGACTGGGGTAATATGCTCTGACTTTATTTTCCTGGTAAGGACGTGGGCTGCTACATTCTGAACTAGCTGAAACTTCCTTAAAGAAGCAGCATGGCAACCAGCCAGCACCATGTTACAATAGTCCAATCTAGAGGTCACAGGTTGACAGGGTTACACCAAGGTCCTTAACAGTGCCTCCTGGTTTCGCAGAATAGCCGTCAAGCTCTAAGGTGAAATCAGTGGCCTTACTGAGGGCAGACTTCGTACCTAACATCAGTATTTCTGTTTTATCAGAATTTAGGAAGTTTCTATTAATTCAAGCATTTGTGTCTTTTACACAGTCTTTCATTTAGTGTAGTTCTGCCGATGAATCTTGCCGAATTGACAAACATAATTGTGTATCATCAGTGTAGAAGTTAAAGCCAACATTATATTTGCAAATTACATGTACAAGAGGCTGGATATAAAGGGAGAATAATATGGGGTCTAAAACAGAACCTTGTGGGACAAGATTTTTTCTCAATTTATGCTGACAAACCTGTAACTCTCTGTGTATATAGTGTTATACGTCATCAGAAAACCAACAAGCCTTGAAACAGCAATAAAGAAACACATAACCAGTTGTGCACAGAAAAAACAAAGCTGAGCCTAGGGATTTTCGCTAATAGTGTAAATCAGTGGTGTCCACTCTTATCCACAATGGGCTGTGGGTTTTTATTCCAACCAAGCAGAAGCACACCTAATTCAACTTCAGTAATTTGAAGATGTAGACCAATTAATTAAGTAAGTCAAATCCTGCTTGGTTGGGGTGAAACCTGCAGCCACACCGGCCCTTTGCAGATAAGACTGGACACCCCTGGTAAGCCTGATCCTCAACTCTTCTACTGCTTCTCAAAGCGGGACAAAATCTGTATTTGTCTTAAAAAATTAGTCAAATGGATGTTTGTGACAAAAATGTATAACTTTTTATTTAAACCAATTTATTTTGTCTCAGAACCCCGTAATTTCACAGAGATATAGAGGTGTTAAGGTTTAAAGGCATTACATATTACATAATGTAAGCCTAGGTGCAGTCTGGGACTGCATACTACCAAGTTATTTACTTTTGTGAAGAATTTCCTGACATACAGTTGTGATGACCCGTAGCTGAGATGCAACACATCTATTGGCAAGAGAGCAGTGGATAATCCTCCTGCTATTAATTAGAAGAGAAACCTGGTTAAAGTTCCCCCTTCTCTTATTCTCCTTCCTCTCTCCTTCTTTGTATGTCCCTCCCTGCATATTTTAAGAGTGTCTTACATTCCAAACTCAGTCTCAAGTGATGATCTTCCACTTTAGCAAAGCAACTTATAGTCTTGAAATTTCTTGGAGTATGACATGTAATGTATAGATCACCCTTCAAAATGTCAAACTTGGATTTCACAGGATATCAGTAGATCTTCAGTCTTACTATATGGTAATTCTAGTGAAGTACAAAATTATATATATAAGAATAAGCATCTCAGGACTTAAATAGCAGATAACTATATATTCTGTTACCTAAAATGCCATACTGACATATTTCCCTTTTTCCTTTTTATTTTATTTTCTCCTCTCAGCTTCATTCAAATTCAGATAAAGGTGATGGTTCTGTCAGATATATCCTAAGTGGGGAAGGAGCAGGAATGATCTTCACTATCAATGAGGTAACGGGGGATATCCATGCCACCAAGAGTCTGGACCGGGAGAAGAAGTCCCACTATGTTCTCCATGCTCAGGCCATTGACCTCAACACCAACAAACCCTTGGAGCCAGAGTCAGAGTTCATTATCAAAGTGCAAGACATTAATGACAACGCACCTAAATTTCCCGAAGGCCCTTTCATCACGTCTGTGTCCGAGAGGTCAGAAGTCGGTGAGAAACTGTCCTTTTCTTATTTTTTGTAGATGCTACAGTCAAAGTGAAGAGAAAATTATGAAATACACAGATGTTTACAAGATTCACAAAAAATATGAAATAATAAACTCACATTTGCTATTTAACTTGGTTTACCTAGCACTAACTCCAAAACTTTTCTTGCACAGAGTCACACAGTTTCATAATAAAAAGGATGGTTGCATAAATATCAATAATTCATCCCTGTAACAAAAAACTAATGAAAATGTCCCAAAAACTAACAAAGTAGGTTGGGTTTCAAAAATGCATTGATTGTCACAACTGAGCATCTTTATTCCATTTTCACTCCATTCTCCCATCCAAGTCAGTGTCTTTTCTTTTTCCTCCCAAATTCACGGCATGGATTATAGTCTGTGTTTTTGTTTTCTACAGGAGGCCCTAATCCCCTAGGAGCCGTAAAGCCTTTAGATAGCACTCAGTATAGCACTACCCAACATTTGTGTGCTCTTTGGATCCTCTACTTTAAGAAGCTGGGAAGAGAGAGGTCTAGAGAGGGGGACTGAGATATAGAGAGAAAGATAGATAAAGAGAGAGAGAGTGATAGAGAGAGTTTCCCACAAAGAGCTCCCCGTGAAATGCTCATTTCCCTCATGTGATGACATCAATCATTGTGCTTTTGTTCTATGCACTCCAGTTTTCCATTTTTAGCACCAAGAACAGAAGCCATCTTCTGCACTTGGCTTATTCCAAGTTGCATTTTGTCCATCCCTTCTAAAAGATCCACTCATTCATACTCCAAACCTCTATTTTAAGCTTGGTAGTTTCACTGTTGGTTATGTTTTCAGGTGGGTCTAAAAGCATATTTTACCCCTTTTCACTTTGTATATTTTTGAAATTGCTTTCAGTGAATTTTTAATGACATCTTTACATGCATAATGTGTCAACCAATATGAGTGTTATTTCTCATTACATAGTATGTCTTGAACTACACACTGCTTCTTTCTAATTTCTGAGAATAATAGTTTTGGATTGACTCATGTGGGCTGTAACCATGGTTGCCTTGATGCAAATTGTACCTTTCCATATTTTCTACATCGTGGAAATAAATCGGGCGCATAGCCTGGGCAATAGGTTTGTTGTTTATCTGTTGTCTTAGTGACTAAACTCCTAGAATCAGCATGACTGCTTTTTTGAAAGCAACAGCTATACGTATAGCTAAACGTCCGAATCAGATCAACAGTTTAGGTATTGCTATGTCTAAACATATACAAGGTTTTATGTAAAATTACAGACACCTGAATTCATCATATTGGAGAAGTGTCTGTCTCTGTTTCTTTAAATTGCTAAAGGGAAACATGACTAAATTTAAACGAATAAAGAATCTTTAAAAAATTAACACAACATTCTTCAAGCACTCTTGCGACATAGCAAACCTTTTTGGCACCTTGCCTGACTTAGTAACATTTCCACCCATGGATTAAAAAAAGACAACAGCAAAACAGGCAACAGTCATATATGTGATCTCCCTTTATCTTAAAGACTCAACTTCTAGTCTTTACACTAACCTTTACTTGGACTCTACTAGGATGTGCTATTTAATTTCCGTGAGTATTTCCTATAAGTAACCTATTAATTAGCCTGTCTCAATGGTTGACCTGACAAAGCAGGTAATGTATAGATTGTATTGTGTTCAGGTAGAAATGTGAGAACCAGATCATTCTTCTCAGGTCACCATGGTAATTGGTTTTGGAGGTTGTAGCTGGTCGGCAGGTGGAACAATTACTGCTTAGCATTGTGTAACATTGTTTTAATTAGAGAGAGTGAGGATGTAGTCATGGGTCATTTTCAGAGATTCAAAGGCATCAATACCACATTAGCTTTGGTTTCCAGACAACATCATCTGGAGATGCAGAGCCATAAATATGGAATCAGCCCTGCCATTTGCAGAAGGGGAGCGTTGTTAAACTCAAACCCCAGTCATTTTGTTCTCTAATAACTAAAGAGATGTGACGAGGAGGCATTTACTGGCTTTTTTCTTGTAAAGAAGCCAGTATGTATAAAATATCTTAATCATCTAGGAGTCTTTGTGATAACTTGGTCAAGTCTACAATATTACCAATACAGCAGTACACATTTCCAAACTCTAGACATTCATTCATGCAACTGACATAAATTCATCCATATGAAGATTTATAAGAAAAAGATTGATAAGAGACTTTACTTTTTTATATAGGTTTGATGGTACAGCAAAATCCTGTCTTTCCCTGCTTGTTAACTCCTTTAGCTGGCAGAACTTACACACAATCAATCATTATCGATTAGATGTTTGTTGGAGAGGGTTGTACTATTGAGGGAGCTGACGAAGGCTGTAGAGGCATGAAGAAGGAAATAACTCAGTGTTTTTGTCCTGATCTCTGTGATCATGTTTATCTCCCGCTGAATCTGTTTGTAGTGAAGGATCAGGGCTTCAATCCCAACACTACAATTGTAATACTGTCAAAAAGACCTCTGAGAGCATGTGTATGTGTGTATACAAGTATTTGTACATTAGTATGCCCATGGATGCATGTCTACATTAGCAGGCCCACACGTGTTCGGATTATCACATAAGTTGTTTTTCTGTCAGTTCTAAATGAGAACATTTGTGCATTCCAGACACTTTAGAGCCTTTGACGCCACGTTACAGTAAAATGCTACATACTGAATGTTTGGCTACATATCCTCTTACACTGACACAACCTGAGTATATTAAAACATTTTTAAAATTTTCAGTGTATTCTGATTATTGAAAATGGTAATTAGAGTGTGCAGCAGGTTAAGTTTTGATTTCAAAACATATGTTGCTAATGTTTAAATAAACATGTTTTAAATAGTGACAGATGTTAACATACAAACTCATTAATTGCCTAACTGAATAGACTTACCATGCCATATTGCTTCACATTCTTCTAAACTTGTCATGCAACACCAAGCATCATTCATTTAGCACATGCATTGTTTAAAGAAAGACTTCAATTTATCTTTTCAGTATTTGGATCAAAGTGTTAGTCCAAAATCATTCACACACACACACGCGCACACACACACGCACACACGCGCACACACACACGCACACACACACACACACACACACACACCACCATTTTCATTCACTTCATCTCTTTCTCTCTTGCCAAAGAAATCTTAT
>JAOUQW010000049.1:8243429-8262002 GCA_028565825.1 Olivaichthys viedmensis
ACTAGTGCTGATGAAGGGAACTGTGTGCATGTGACCAGGAAGTGTCAGTACTCGGGTGACGGTGACCTCTGGTGGTGTGGGGTGGTAGTGCGTGTGAGGTCGGGACGAACCGTGACAGAACCCCCCCTCTCTAGGGTAGGCTTGGATATCCTGGACCCCGCTCTGATCCGGGACTTCCACCGGGACCACCCCGGGCGCCCGGCACCCAGGGGCCGGGCAAGGCCTCGGCGCCGGGAGTCAAGGTCGTCAAGAGCCGGTGACCTCTGGTCGTGCGGGGTGGTAGTGCGTGTGAGGTCGGGACGAACCGTGACAACTAGCTGCCTGTGTTCATTTGGTGTTTTGAATATGGCTGACCGAGGGGATCATTCCACAGAGGGCCAAAAGCATTTGGCCCAGTATTTATCTAAAAACCTTTATAGGTAGGTCAATATAGGTATTGCATTTAAAAGATGGAGAACCCTGAAAGTAGCAAGATGCCGAACTTGCAGGGGCATGGAAAGTGGGTTGCTGAGAGTGCCGCAGCACCCCTTAGTGGAACACAATGCAAATTATATTTTACTGATTATTATTTAGGTTTGCTAGCAAATAAAATATCATGTGATATTCTGTGTGATTCTGTGAAAGCCTTGAAATAACTTAAGGTAAGGGCACTTGAAGGAATGCTGAGTCCAACATTGGTGTTAGCTCTGTAGCTCCCTATGTGTCACGATGCAGACACAGGATAGAATGCAAATGCAAGTTTAATAGAGAGATGGCAAAATGGAGAAAGCAGTATCGGAGTCGGATCACAGGTGAGGGTCAGGCTGTCACGTGCGCGGCTGTGCGCATGACCGCACGTGGCAGTCGCTAGGTGACGAGCGCCACGCGCCTTATGTTTATGTTTGTTAGTTCCTGTCTTGTGATGTGATTGTTCCCACCTGCCTCTCGTTTGTCTGTGTAATTAGTATCTGTTTAAATAGCCCTCGTGTCCCCATCCAGTTTGTCTCAGATTGTTTCATGTTACGTGTGATATTGTGTAGTGTAAGTCGGAGCTTAATAAATGTTTGTGTTGAAAATGGCTTTGTGCCTGTGTCCTGCCTTCCCGTGATCAACCGTGACTTGGTTGTCCCTCTAGGGGAACCCTTAAAGGATTTTTTTAGAACCCTACAACTGAGTGTTTTTTCCTATCAAAAAGGGTTCTAAGTATAAGCCTTTTAAGCAGCTAAGACCCATCAACTATCCAAAGAACCCTTGAAGAACCCTTAACACTTAAAAGGCCAGAATTCTACTAGAATGGCCATAGTCATCATTTTGACCATTTGAATTGTACATGCTTATTTATATTATAACACAAAATATATTTTAAACAAATAATTATATTGTTAAGATAGGTCATCAGAAATGTCTTAGAGAAAACCAGCAAATAGACTACTGAGTAGGCTAACCATTTCTAAGGAAACGTCTGATTCCTTAGAATAGCGGAAAACAGCAGGCTAGTTACTGAGATGAACCGCTGTATACATTATAGTGGCTATGGCTTTATGAGGTAGAAATACTCAGAACCTGTTTGTGCTTTGTAATATTGTATTAATTAATTAATTACTTCATGTAATATTGATCTCGTAACAATGTCAGACTAAAATATTTGTAAGAGTGTAGTACATATCAATAGGTCATTCAGAATCTGCAATTGGAATGAATTAATTTGGATTGAAAAATATATGCATGTAAATATGCAACGTTATAATGTCATAGACACCGGAAGCCGGGCATACATCTAAACTAATACTGGCCTAAATTACACTGTCAGTGGTGATTTACTATTGGAATTTTTTAAAGACTAGGCTCAATTTTGGTCCTGAATGAACCAAACTGGCATGGGGTACTGTTATATAACCTTTTATATTATGTTTATCGATACTTTCTAAAAGCTCTCCATATATAGTAATTCGACTCAACCCTCTCACTCACTGCTATAATTTCTATTATCATTCCCTGTCTCAGCTCATCATTCCCTCTTCTAATCAGCTCATTGTTTCTCATTACCAAAATCTGTCTCACACCATTGCATTCTTTTTAATATCTCTGCACTCCTGCAGCACATAATCCTTCTCTCTTCATCTCCCACACAGGTAAGATTTAAAAAAAATTGGGAGCTGCCAGATGTGGTTGGGGAGAGAGAGAGAGAGAGAGAGAGGGAGAGAAAGGTTGATGTTCTGTTCAAGTGGTTTGCTTTCAGTGCTCCAGGTTGAAGTTATTAGATTGGACTCATCTACTCTGTGCTCTAAGTGCCAGAACCTCACCTTAATTCCCCCATTAAAAGCCCATCTGTGGGAATGGGCTCCGAAGCACTCTGAAAGTGTACTGTGTAGCCAGATAGCCTGAATGAGGCTGGCCTGCACTCAAAGCACACTAATTTAATCTAATCTCTTTTTCTCCTTCTCCTCCCTTTTCCCCACATCTCTTTCATATTCTTATCTTTATATTCCCCTGACCTCTCTCTCTCTCTCTCTCACAAACATACATCTGCCTATTCTCCTGCTTTTTTCTTTGTGTCTCTGTGATTCGATGATCTCTTTTCTGCTTGCTCACTCTCCCTTTTTTCCGCTTTTTTCCCTCCTCCCACAATTTTTACTTCTTTTCTCTCTCTCTCTCTCTCTCTCAGACAGCACGGCTAGCATTGTAGCGAGGCGGCGCCGTTTCCACAGGTTAACTCAGGAGCTGTATGAGCTGCCTGTAGTGGTATGGGATGGAGGCGAGCCCCTCTTGAGCAGCACCAGCACGCTTACCCTGCGTGTGTGCTCGTGCCAGCGTGGTACCAGGCTCAAGATCTGTCAGAGCGAGGCCTTCCTTTCTTCCGCAGGCCTCAGCACTGGAGCGCTCATTGCCATCCTGCTGTGTGTGCTCATACTGCTGGGTAAGTCCTCCTCTACACCCTGCAATTCTACTTTTACGCTCTAGTCACAGATAACACTACCTGTTTTTAGCTTTGGAGTGGGTTGAATTATTTTTAAAACATTTCATTTGAATTCTGAATTATTGGCCTCACTGTGAAACACATTCCTCCCACAGTATGTTCAATTTAGAAAGGACTTTCACCTGTTGACCATTAATTTGCATTATGCTTAGACCCTTCATGACCATTCTGTTGATTCAGTGGATTTTGATTTTTTCAAACACATTGAAATCACAGAACTTGAAGTCATTGTCTACACCCTAATTTTAATCTTTAAACTCAGAATTGTATGTAATTTCTCTAAACCAGTGTGTTCAAGCAACATGCACATTATCAGTTGTTTGCCTTGCTCTACAACCTGATCTCACTGAACATTTGTAGAAATTGTTACGAGTAAGTGCTGTATTTGGATTTCATATGAATGGGGTCATAACAGTTCAACCCACCTCTCATAGGGATGTATGTTAACATTTTTAGCAGGCAGCAGTGGTGCTAGAAAAGTGTTGTAGCACAAATTAAAATATTTTAGCACTGAGATAAAAAGCCCACAATAATACTGCCAAAAAGTGACAAATGATACAATTTGTCATTTTAACTAAAAAAATAAAATAAAATAAAAACAGAGACAGAAGGTAAAAAGTTTAACATTAATTTAGTGAAAAGCACAGATAACCGATCTTTCCCTGCCTCCCGACATCGCAAGCAAAACATCAACTTTTGGTCTTATTAATAAATTAGACATGGTAAAAACTTGATGCTAATGTTAATGCTAGTATTATTATGGACTTTCTTAATCTGATTTGTGAGAGGAATCTTGATCTAGACATGACTGACTTTCACAGACTTTGCTGTCTGTTCTTTCTTTCTGAGGCTTTTCACCTCCACTCTATATGAAAAATAACTCTTCATTTTATTATTATCACGGTATGTATGGGCAGGAAGGAGGACAAACGCGCAAAGTCTTTTACACACATTTATTATAACACAAAACTGAATTAATCGGACAACACGACACGCCGTGACAGGCGTGCTAACACACAAAACAGAAGACAACACAGGACGGAAACAGGCAGGTATTTAAGCACGTCGAAATCAAGGGAAGACAGACGAGGAACAGCTGGGAACATTTAACATAACTCACATGACAGGGAACAAAGCATGTCAACACAGAACGCGTGGCGCTCGTCGCCATGGCAACCGCTACGCTTCGTCACGCGCACCGCTGCACAAGCCGGCGTGCGCAAGACAGAGGCCCCCTTCTACGGCGCTGCACTTGCAGTGCCCAAACAAGCAGTCCAGAGGCCAACGTCCGAGTCTGGATGGTGGCACGGAGGCCGGCCCTGCGCGGAGGACCATCCACCTGATGACGTGCTCCGCCGGGGCTGGACACAGCCCGTTCTTGTCCCCAAAGCCCAGGGACGGCGCAAGAACGTCCACGGCGAGGGCTAGAGGCAGAGCCTCGTCGCCACCCCCGAAGCCCAGGGGCGGTGCGGTGATGCCCCCATTGTGGACCACTGGCGGCGCTCTCGCTGAAATAGTGAGCTCCTGGAAGAGCACCGCCAGCCAGTCCACGTCCGCGTCGGACACCCGGGGGCCGCCCATCGCGCTGTCAGGAGACTGAGTGGCATCGCCATCCCCGAAGCCCGGGGGCGGAGCGATGACGTCTCCACTGGGGACTGGAGGCCAGATGGCGTCGGACACTCGGGGGCCTCCCACCACGGTGTCGGGGTGCAGAGCGGCGTCGCGTCCCCGTAGCCCGGGGGCGGAGCGATGACGTCCCTGCTGGGGACTAAAGGCAGGACGGCGTTGGCCACCCGGGGGCCACCCTCCATGGCGTCAGGGACCAGGGATACGCCTCCTGCAGTGTCAGCGATCAGGGTTACACCTCCTGCGGTGTCAGGGATCTGGGTTACGCCTCCGGGGAGCTGGGTTACGCCTCCTGCGGTGTCGGGGAGCTGGGTTACGCCTCCGGGGAACTAGGTTATGCCTCCTGCGGCATCGGGGAGCTGGGTTACACCTCCTGCGGTGTCAGGGATCAGGGTTACGCCTCCTGCAGTGTTGGGGAGCTGGGTTACGCTTCCTGCGGCATCGGGGAGCCCTGCCACCCCCCCCAAAAGAATCCAGCAGCCGCCCCCCTCCGCTCCTGGGAGGCAGGCGATCCGGGCTGGGGAGGGGCGAGCTGCTGCGCCGTGGCGAACGAGGCCACCAGTGCGGCCAGGCTGTTGCGCCGAGCCTGCCTCTGCTCGCCCTCCTGGCTGACCAGAGCCCAGACCTCTGCTTCCCCGGAGGGGGGGGCGCACTCACTTGCAAGATCATCCAGCCAGCGCTGATGCTCCGCAAGCCTGGTTGGTTCTCTGGGGACAGACGCCTTCATCCGCCGGCTGGCTCGGTACCGCGACGTACCATTCTCTCGAGGATCGCCGCCAGCCTCACGGGATCATCGGCTCTCAAAAGCCAACAGAGTTCCTTCGTAGCGGGAAGGAAGACGCACGCACAAAGCCTTTTACACACATTTATTATAACACAGAACTGAATTAATCGGACAACACGACACGCCATGACAGGCGTGCTAACACACAAAACAGAAGACAGCACAGGACGGAAACAGGCGGATATTTAAACACGTAAAAATAAAGGGAAGACAGACGAGGAACAGCTGGGAACATTTAACATAACTCACGTGACAGGGAACAAAACATGTCAACACGGAGCGGTGCTCGTCACCATGGCAACCTCCACACGTTGTCACGCGCACCGCTGCGCGAGCCAGTGTGCGCGTGGCAGTTATCATTACAAGCACCGACAGTGACATTGATTTTCTTTTTCAACTCGGCCTTCTTCACATTTTATGTGACTACATTTGACGAGACTGTTATGGGATGAGAAATGTTCAATATTGCACACACGAAGCAGTGATAATGGTTCACGAATAACATAATTGACTACAACTACCATGATCACTAGGACTTAATGTACACCACTTTTTCATGTGGGTGCAACTGTGACCTTTTTTTTATATTAGCACAGAACACACATAGAACATATTAACACACTTCTAGTGCCAGCCCTGACCCACCTTAACCTTTATCGTTCTTAACATTTCATACAAGCACATGTAAACAATTGTCATATCAATATTACAATCATGAGACCGTGATCATGAGAAAACCTTTCTTTCTTCAAGCTGTGCTTCTTTAAATTTTCAGCTTCCACAGCCAGACTGAACTGATCAATATCCAATATGGTCATGGGTTCCAAAGGTTTTAACCTTGGATTTTTATCTTTGGACATTCATCTTACAAGTAGAAAACGTGGGATGGGAAATATTGGATCTATATTTTATTACTGTAAAGACAGCAGTTATAGGGCCATGACCTCATTAAAGGTAACCTTTGCATATCAGCATTATGTTATTACTTTTACTTATTGCTGTTTTTCTTCAAAGTTGACAAAAAACAACAGGCTTGTTGGTAAATTCCATTAAAAGCACAAGAGGTGCAATTAGAGCACTTTCTGAAAACAACGGTGTACCAGCAAAAAGAGGGCAAATTTTGACATGAGAGGCCAATGTCCAACATAAATAAACCTCCCTGTGGAGTGCTGGGATTTTAGCAAGGTGTGTGTGTGTGTGTGTCTGCGTGCGTGCGTGTGTTGTGTGTGTGGTCGTGTTTAGAAGATCAGCTCTGTTATTGTCCCTGAACAGTGACTCATGAAGGTTACACATATTCATATACGACATTTAGACTGGGACCTACACACACAGTCGGTCAGATGAGCTGTGGTGGACCAGGGCAACACCTGAATTCTAATAGCAAGATAAACTAGAAAGCACAGAATGAAAGAAAGCTTGAGATGGAGAGTTAAAGAGAATGGCATTACAGAGATGGGGTTGAAATAGGTAGAGAGTACAGAGTACCACACACACAGAAAAGGAGAGAATGAGACAGAGAGAGAGGATTATCGCATAAGAGGGCACAATATGAATCAGTGCCACACAAAAATATTTATAGTCAGAGTATTTAAAGTCAGACAGCAAAGTGGGAGAAGTGAATAGAGCATGGGCAGAGACTGAGAGAACAGGTGGGATGTGAAAAATGTGAGAAGGACAGAAAAAGACAGGAGAGGAGAAGGTGCAGAGACAGTGGACAGCAAGAGAGTGGGAGAATAAGCTTGGCTTGTGACAGGCCACTGATCGCTATTAAAATGTACAAGACCTGAAAACAGAGAGACAGATTGATTATCCTCCCCTTCCCTTCCTCTCTCCATCACTTGTCTATTCCCTCTATAGTTCTGGGATGGATGGATGAGTCAGCCTCTGCAAGACTAGAAAGTTCCAGCGTTCACCCAGGCAGCCCCTTTAGGATAAATATAACTCAAAGTCTGGTACTTCAAAACAAGTCAGCTCCTCCATAAAAACACACCTCTCAGCCTAATGCTCTTAGCACAATCTGCATGACAATGAATAGTAATAAAAATAAGCCTCCTGAAATATAATGCAAAATGTGTTTTACAGTTTTTCACAAAGTAGTGCTCCAGTTTAACCTTGTTAATGGAAATTAATTATATTCAAGCACTCACAATAAACAGAATAAACAGTCATCTTATTTTGTTTGAGAGTATAATTATAACTTGGTGTCCTAAGTTTGGAGTTTCTAATTCAACTTAGATAATAAAAAAATGTATAAGTGTCTTTAGGCCAATGCATTTAGTTTTTAAAGAAAGGTAGTGACTTTGTAACATTCTGAATTGATTATTAAGCTAATTACTTAACAACACAGAACCAAATATAAATGTGGCCAAGGGTCCATATTTCCTCTTTTAATGCACTCATATTTATGCATAATGTACAATACCCAGGCTAAATATTTTATATGGAGAAGCAGCAATAATGTGACTCTTCTACAAAAAGACCACAGTCAGCTAACAGTGGCATCCATGCTAATCACGGCTAATGTGTGTTATAGACTTTCAGGTCCGCATTGCTTCACTGGAGCCCTGCATCCTAAAGGGATATCAAATAATCATTATTCACTCCCATTGATCTCTGCTCCATAATTTGTTCATGGATGCACACATTATGTTTGAATGCTAATTTAAAAAACAGTGGCATTCCAGCTTGATTAATCTTTTAGTTATTGTAGTATGAACACAGCATGTGGAATATAATTATGTTAATCACCACAAAAGTATAGCAATGTATGTTTTTATTCAATTTTAATATGTTTTAATATGTTTTTTTACTCTGTACTTTTCATTTGGTGTTCTTTGCAGTGATTATTAAATGGTAACCATTTTCTTTTTCTAATATGCCTGTGAGCTTGTTTCTTGTGTTTATGATAAGCTTCTGATCATAACATCTTGTTTTTGCTAAATAATATAATGGTTATGAAGATGCTTTCCTTAACTTTTTAAAATTACTTTTATTATATATATTTTATTACTTTTATTATATATCATCTGTCATATTTTATAGTTATCTTACTACCGCTTTTCCACTCATAATCACAACTTTTTATGACTTTCCTGTTTAATTTAGCTAACTGAACAGATATGCAGGTTACCACCTGTTATGCTAATATTAATAGCCATATGGGTAGCTGTTTGTTGCCGAATTGTAATCTAACCCACCATGTGTCTACTGCTTTTTTGGAGTTAAATCAAAGTGGTTCAAACAGAACTGCAGTTCACGGAAATGTCTTCCAACTTACAAACACAATCTACTAATTTAATGCACAATGATATTTAATGCACAGTGATCAGTAACATTTCTGTTTGTCTTTTCAGCAATTGTGATTTTGTTCATCACTTTGCGCCGAAGCAAGAAGGAGCCACTGATAATCTCAGAGGAAGACATTCGGGAAAATGTGGTTACCTATGATGACGAAGGAGGCGGTGAGGAGGACACCGAAGCATTTGACATCATTGCTCTGCGGAATCCAGAAGCAGCAGAGGAGCTCAAGTTCAGGCGAGACGTCCGGCCCGAGGGAGTTCATCCCAGGCCATCAAGAAGACCCTGTCGTCATAACCCCACCTCCCTGAAGACAGATGAGGAAACAGATGTCCATGACTTCATCAAACAGAGACTAGCAGAGGCGGATCAGGATACTAGTGTACCCCCTTACGATTCGTTACAGACTTATGCATATGAAGGTCAGGGGTCACCAGCAGGTTCCATCAGCTCACTCGGGTCAGCTGGAATCCATTCTGAACAGGATTACAATGCCCTGGATGAATGGGGTCCAGAATTTCAAAAACTAGCTGAACTCTACGGGGAGGAGGCTGATATGGAACATGAACCAAATGCAAAGAAGCCGGATAAACAGACTTAATTTTTTAGACTGTTTAAAACTTTGAACAACACACACACAAATAACAGACAAAAACTGCTCTCTTTTGCTACCATGGATGTCATTGTTTTATCAATCATGTAAAATGTTTTCAGACTGTTATCCTGCTGAAAAATTATGTCAGCTGAAAAGACTGACTAACCTGCATTTTTCTTCTCATGATTTTGGATCTATAGAACTGTTGGGTCTAAAATAAGGAGATCATTTTGAGGAGGAAAACAATAATGGAAAAAGGAACATATTTTCCCTGGTGTATATTTTTTATTGCTCAATAAAGTCCTAAATTGTGGACACATGGATATATGTGATAAAAGGTGTAACTAATCATTTACTGTCTAAAATGCATTGCCAGTCTAGAGTACCACAAAGAAAAACAATTCTCAGGGTTATTGATAAAATATAATTTATATTACATATCGTTCCTGTTGAAAAATAAGCTTATTATCTGTAATATATTACAAGAAATTATGTTGACTCTATGCACTCTAAGCCATGGTCAATATTTCAGTAGATATTGAGGGATATCTTATGTTATTAATTTGAAAGAGTTCATATTAATAATATCAACTGCATAATTCACACAGCAAACTCTGAAACATATAATTAGTTATTAGGCTCATATATAGTGCCTGGGAAGCCCACAACCTTAAAAAATATTAATGCATGGAAGCAATGTAGATTGTGCAAATAGGACTTGAAAGACCATAACAGCCTTTATTGATTAAATGCTCCGAGGCATTATAATATTCCCTATTTCCATAAGCAAATTTGCTCCTGTTTGATGTAATTCCACTATTTGGTGTCTGTGTTTATTATTACACTTGAAGTTTGCTTCAAGTGCCTGTACCTAAACATGCTTGTGGGCATCCCCACCCAATACAACTGTATGTCTGTATGTATGTCAAATCTGTATGACCAAGAGGAGGATGCTGACTTCTGCCGGCCCAGTCCATATTGATCAGTATCTCCATCTGCTCATAAAACTGCAGATAATGCAGAATACATTTACTTCATACACACACATTGAAAGGAGAGAATGTTGACTTGTGTTATCAGTATCCCTATGTGCTAAGAGAGTAAGAAATAAGAATACAGATTCATTCCATACACACACAATGTGACACTAATTTTAGTCATAATATGAATGCCAAACATTATTACATTACCGATATTACACACTTGTTTCTCTGTGTAGAGAGTTAGACTCAGTCTTCAATGTTACCATACATGTCTGTGTGTGTGTGTGTTTGTGTGTGTATCTTGGTCAGTATTTTTCACACAATTAGCACACTGTGTGTAGTCCCACTCTAAACTGTTTCCTTGACCCATATCATTATATCCATGTACCATGGCTACCACTTATGTCCACCTACACTAGATTTTGAGCCATGGGTGCAACAACTCTGCCGCTTCTAATTTATATAGTCACACAAATAACAGACTTTATGTTGTGTAATTAAAGGTTCCACTAAAGTGAAGGGTAATAAATTTGACCTAAAAGGCAATGCAATGACTTAAACTCAAACACAACAGTACTCAACATATAATCAACGGCTCATCGTGGTCTCCAAGCTGTGTGTGTGTGTGTGTGTGTGTGTGTGTGTGTGTGTTTGTGGCATATGGCACATACCCATTGGGGGAAATGTGCTTCTCTCAACTTAAACAAGGGGCATTTTTCACACATGACTAGCACACTGATTGCTGTGCAATTAGTCACACAGTGAGTCATTAATACCTGACGCTGTGCATGACTATAAGAGGCTTCTCTCCAGAGAGCTCACAGGAACCAAAGAGTAATTACTTTTCAAATACTGTTGAAAATCTCAATTGGTGGTTGTCCTTTTTATGGAGTGTCCCTTTATGGAGTGTTCATACATGAGTAAAAGCAGTAGTGTATGACAATAATGAGGTACATACAGGTTCACACTGAACCCATGCTGTCTGTGGTTAACACCATCTCTATTAAGGGCACACTGAGAGAGAGAAAGAGAGATAAGGACGAAGGCTACACACACTCTGTTATTTCAGCCAGACCTTCTAAACTAAAGCTAAAAAAAATGCTTATTTTTATGCATGTTTTTGCACTAATATTTCACTTATAATGAATCCACTGAAGCTATAGAGAGTACAAGAGAACACCATTTTCTGCAGTGCTAGAGAGTTTTGTATTTTTACCTTGGTCTAATTATCAAGTTCTGGCTGGCATACCCTGGCATACTAGTGTAGGAAGGTTCCAGCAGTGAATTACATTTTTAATAGTCTATTTCAGCAGTAGCTTATGTTTCGTGTTTGCTGGCTATACAAACCAAGGTGAATTTTTTAGAGCTAACACTGTTTCGCTTGCTAGTGTATGGTTTACCAAAGTCCACTCAACTGCTATTTACATTTACATTTATTCATTTTGCAGAAACCTAGCTTCCTAAGCTTCCACTCTGATAGGGAAATACTCTGTTGTAGGAACCTACATAGTACATTTAAGGGTTATCCCAGAAATACAAACTAAAGAATGCTGAAGGGTTTTAGATTTAACCATTTTGTAAGAGTGTAGTACCCAGTAGTGCTACAAACATTAGTCACACATCAGTCAGTCAATCTATGAATGATGCAATACTTAGAAAAAAAATAACGTTAACGGTCCTTCCTAAAAGCTTCCTAAGGCTTTTTTTTTTTAAGTGTATAAGGACATCAACAGGTAAGAGCACAGTAAAAGAGAACGCACCTAGATGAACATGCTTTGTTGGATGCAGCTGCTTTGAGGACACTAGGATTGTTGTTGCACATAAATCAGTGTCACCTTCAGCTTATTCATGTACCATAACTTTTGACCACCAGGTCTTCTGCTGGCTACCAAGAGCACTTAGATAACAGCCAGGCATCCAAATAACATGGCCTACTCAATGCAGTTGCCTTGAAGTTATTGTTGTAGTACTCGAGTCCGGTCTTGGTCACGAGACCGCAAATTAATGGTCTCGGTCTTGTCTCGGTCTCAACATCATTTTGACTCTGTCTTGTCTCGGTCTCAGGGTAAGAGGCCTCGGAAATTGTTCTCGAGACCAGCCGAGCGCAATGTCTCTGTCCATGGCCCTAACTTTGTTTTGAAAAGCGCTGGGGACAAGAATGATGACGAAGCAGAAAATAGGGAAAGAAAAACCTGCGTGATCAATTAGAAACCAGGTTGATTCGTACCAAAAGCATTTCTGAAGCGTCAGAAGCATTTGATACTCTGAAGCATTTGATACTCGTCAGTATCAAGCGCATCTCACGGAAAAGATACGCTTCCATTTTAACCCGTGTTTAAATTTACACCAGCTTTTTAAACACTTCCAGGAATCACAGAATCATGGATGCTTTGTAAATCTTTTAAAATTTTGTCGCTATATGGTTTACATCACCTACATTATGTCATTACTGAGCCTGTTAGTTAAATAAAAAGAAAGTAAATTACGAGAGCAAAGCTGCAGACAAGTTTAATTGGCCATTAATGGCAGCTAGAGCTGGTATAAAGCCTCACTTTATATTCACATATGCCACAATATAGATTGTAGTTTTCCATTAAAAAAATAAGTTATGATACAATAATGACCATAACGCCATGTGTGACGCAAACATAAAACGCAGAAAAGGAAACCTGATAGAAAATCGCTCGTGCCTTGTTCATTTATAGATATCATAAAGGATATTTTATTAATTTTATTGCAGACGCCACCCTGAGAAACTAACACTGTGAATAGGGCTAAACTGACACTTTTAGAAACAGTTTGGATTAGTTTATGCTATTATATAATTATATAAAAGATTTTTAACAGACTACACTTTGGTGAGGACACACCCCCAGGGTAAGTTACACCTATGCCTCCATCTGAGGTCATTGGATACTGGACTTTTTCTATCATTATTGAATGTCAACAATATATTCAAACAGAATAAAACAGTCCTTTCTCTACATGTTTAAAATAAAATCTGCACCTCCAGATGCCAGCACCATGGTCATCCCTGCACCACTGGAAGCCAGTGCTAAGGTCGCTAAGCCGCCCGCCTTCGCGGACGAGATCATCACTTCACTGCACGCCTGCGCGGACGAGGTCATCGCTCCGCCCCCTGACTCCGTGGAGGAAGTCGCTCCGCTCCCGCCACCTGTTGGCATCTGTGCGCCACTCCCGGGCTTCACTGGGAGGTCTGTCTGTCTCCCACCCAAAGTCAAGGGTCCGGGGCCGCCCCCTGAGGTGCCTGTATTTGTGCGTCGGGAGCTTCACATTAAGGGGGGGGGGGGGCAAGATCACACGGGGACTTCTGCGTTGTGTGTGATCTTGCTAGTACAAGATGAAGGACACCACCAACTGACTGAAGGGGCATTTATTTCCTGTATAGAGGGTGCATATGTAGTTTTCTGTATATGCTCTTTTTCATTTAGCTGCACCTGTTGAACAAGTAATAAAGGTGTATAATCATTCATAGTCTACTAAAAGGGTTGGCTGTTATTTGTGCAATAGGGAGCATAATTCCCAGAATTAAATACAATGTAACCGCATTTACGCACCTGCTCTTGATGCGACATCAGCCAAAGAGCACTGAAATGTAGGCTACGTTCCCTTTTCACAATTTAGGGACTGACCCATTATAAATCGGCAGGGTCTCAAACTCTAATACGTTTCTTATGATTGCACATCATTTTAGGTCCCATTAAAAGAAAAAATATACATACAATAAGAAGGAATTATACTACGGCTTAATTACAGTAAAGGTTTAAAGTAGAACCCTTTTTAGGAAGCTAAGAACCCTTAACTTTTCAAAGAACCTTTTTAAAAAAAACATTTTTTCCTACTCTTAGAAAAAGGGTTCTTTGGATGGTTAAGGGTTCTTGGCTTCCTAAAATGGTTCTTGCTCAAACCTTTGTGAATGGGGAAACACTCTGTTGTAGGGTTCTACATAGAACCTTTAAGGGTTCTCCCAGAGGGACAAGTGGAACCCTTAGGCTTCTAGATTTGACCTTTTTTTTTTATTTTTTATTCTAAGAATGTACTAATGATTTGCTTCATAATGTTCATTGCACACTCAACGTTCCCAGTTAGACAAAAACTTACACGTTAGTGTTCCTCTAATGTTCTTAAAACATCCAGAAAACTTTCTGACAGATTGAACGTTTCTAGGAACCAAAAGTTCTTAGCTTAGAACGTTAATGTTCAGGAAACATTCTGCTAACCTCAAGCTGTTACCTGTGCTGATGGTCATGTGATCCAACACACCTGGCCTGTGTCACAGGTGGACATCAGAGTCTGGATTTGCATCGTCATTTTCTCACTGATTTATTTAACCTGTCAGAATATAACGTTACCATGACAATCACCATCTGTTAGTTAGCTAGCTAGTTAGCTTTGCACGCAGGTTCTGCTGCTAAACGTTTTTGGTTACCACGTTGCCATCCTCTAATCTTACACTGTTGAACTTATTGAGTGACATCACAAACTGGGGTCATACGTAGTCCCGCCCACAAATCAGTTAATACAGAAGAATTGAGAAAGTTTTAAAGGGGAAAAATCTGAATTTAGTGCTCTATAAAATTTCTCACATTATACTTCAGTTCTTATCCTGATGTGTAGATTAATATATAGGAACAGAGCATTGTAACGTTTGACGGCGGGCAGGGGAGGAAGGACAGACGGCAGACCAAGATTCAAGAGTGGAGCTTTTATTGTTTTGTCTCTTTAAATCCTTTTCAGGGACGCTTTTCAGCACTACTCAAAACAAAAAAACCGGAACACACAAAACTGATGAAGTCCGCGCTCTTGGTGTTGCATGCTCTGCTCGTCGGGTGTTCCTCTCTCGCTGATCTCCGGCCCCTCCTGAGACACAGAGTGCACGTATATAGGCAACCGGTAATCAACCACAGGTGAGAGGACTCACGCGATCACCTGTCAGCTCGCCGTGACCACGGCCTCCATCCTCGGCCACGCCCCCGCTACCACAAACATAATATAGATTCAATACCAAATTTAACATTATACTTGTTTATAAATTAGTCATTAGCTTCTAATTAATTCTTTTGTTGTGCTTTTAAAATAAAAAAACTTTTGTAATTTCGGCGCAAGAAGGCAAGCACACGATACACTCACCATTAAAGCTGTCAGAGCACTATTGCTAAGCAACTGGGAAATATGGACACCAAGCATAAGTTAGCTAATGACTGAGGCTAACTATTTAGCTAGATAGCACAATGCAAAGACTGTACGACTAACATTACACTGTAATTACACTTAGCATCAACCGCTAACACAACCAACACAGATTCTGTTATACTGAGAAACATCAACGTTCTGCACTGATAGGAAATTGAAGAGTTACCATAAAGAAACATGATGAAAACAGTAACATTTAAATCTAATAAAGTCTCTGAGATATGGAGAGGAAGAACCTTGAGAGGAACCGTAAAGAGAATTCATCGTCTCCCATCAGCACTGTGTCAAGATTTAAGGGCAAATGTTTGCTAAACAAATTCAGCCATATGGCTCGGGTTTGTCACGTCACATCGTTTGGCGATGGAGGAAACTAAACAAATCAGTTTGTGAATTCAGTTAATGGTGCGCTAGTGTGTGTGTGTCTTTGTGTGTGTGTGTTTTTGTGTGAGTGTGTGTGTGAGTGCGAGTGTGCGTTTGTGTGCGTGCCAGTGTGCGTTTGTTTGTGTGTGAGTACGTTTGTGTGAGTGCATTTGAGTGTGTGAGTACATGTGCGAGTGTGCGTGCGTGTGTGTATTGTTGTAATCGATTTATTTACATGCTTTAGCCACATTGTTTAGGATGTTAACACTGTGATGCTAATCTGGTGTTTAATGATCACTAAATCCAGCAGGTACAGGTGTTTAATACACAGGTACACTGTTCATACGGCGTTATTCTCGGTGTGTGAGGGAGTGTGTGTGTTACCCATAATGCACTGGGTGACAGGCCGATCAGATCTGTAATTTGAGGTTGTGATGTTCAGGTAAATAAGTCACATGGGCATCATGGCGACGTGTTGGAGAAACAGTGGGACATTTTGGATTTTCTCAACCAGCGGAATATTAAACCGTTAAATTGCACCCTACAATTATTTTACACTCTACGTAGTGTTTTTAATGTATGATTTTAATGTATGAATGTGTCACGGTTCCCCCTCTTTCATGAGTGTGGTGGTTCCCATGGCAATGTTTTGTTTTGGTTCCTGCTTCGTGGTCAGTGGTTCATTTCCCTCATTGTGTTAACCTTTACCTTGTTTGCTCTTAATTTGTTTGTGTATTCATTCCCTCTATGTCTTCGCTCTGTCTCCCACTGAGCATTTCCAACCGTTATTTCTACGTTGCTTTCCTGGTTTATCCTATAAAATTTCACATGTTGACATGATGATGTCAGTAATGTTAATGAGTCTGCCTTTTCATTAAAAATCTGTTTTGGCTGGAAACCAGTATTGGCTATAATCTGCTCACAGATAATTCAGAATGAGACGAAAATATCATGCATCAATAGAGGATTGTGGAAAGATGATGTCGTTTTTGTTGCATCCGTCACATCTACTCATTCACACCCCTCGACTGTTTTTCCATTCAGGCTTTCTAATGCACAAATTTAATATTTACGTTTATGGAATAGAAACCACATGTTGATGAGGAGTAGCTGTTCTCTGTGGCTAATATTAAAGGTTTCTCTTTTTTCATTTTTTTCAGATGTTCTCAAACAACGACGAGGCCATCATCAACAAGAAACTGCCAAAGGAACTATTGTTACGGTTAGTGACATCACGCAGATCTGATTACAAACTGGCGTTATAGTAAACGGACTAACTCACAAACTGACGTTATGGTAAACGGACTAACCCATAAACTGGCGTTATGGTAAACGGACTAACCCACAAACTGGCGTTCTAGTAAACGGACTAACCACAAACTGGCGTTCTAGTAAATGGACTAACCAGAAACTGGCGTTCTAGTAAACGGACTAACCCACAAACTGGCGTTCTAGTAAACGGACTAACCCACAAACTGGCGTTCTAGTAAACGGACTAACCCACAAATTGGCGTTCTAGTAAACGGACTAACCCACAAACTGGCGTTCTAGTAAACGGACTAACCCACAAACTGGCGTTATAGTAAACGGACTAACCAGAAACTGGCGTTATAGTAAACAGACTAACCAGAAACTGGCGTTCTAGTAAACGGACTAACCACAAACTGGCGTTATAGTAAACGGACTAATCCACAAACTGGCGTTATAGTAAACGGACTAACCACAAAATAGCGTTATAGTAAACATGCTAACGTAACATTAACTAGTGTTTTTTTTCCAGACAATTTTCTACACTGTGGTGTCCACACAATGGGCTTCATGAAGGTGTTCACACAAAGTTAGAAAATCTTTTTTTCAAAAAATTTTAATCTAAATGTTTTTGTGTTCTAGAATTTTCTCTTTCCTGGACGTGGTCACGCTCTGCCGCTGTGCACAAGTGTCTCGGGTAAGTTTAAAGTGTGAGTGGTGTTTGTAGAACTTCTGTTCTCCGTTCAGTGTGTGTTTACTTCAGATTTATTGGTTTAAAATTTTAATGTGTGTGTGTGTGTGTTTTCTTTCTCAGTCGTGGAACGTTCTGGCTCTAGATGGAAGTAACTGGCAGCGAATTGACCTGTTCGACTTCCAGAGGGACATCGAGGTCAGGAAGGACACACACGCACACAATTATTTGTTTTTTTATCACTAAACCAGTCCCTGATTGAGGTGCGCACAGTTCAAACGCATGCATAAAAGTCTGTCTGTCTGTCTTTTATGCATGCATTTGAACTGTGCGCACCTCAATCAGGGACTGGTTTAGTGATAAAAAAACTAATAATTGTGTGTGTGTGTGTGTGTGTGTGTGTGTGTGTGTGTGTGTGTGTGTGTTTAATGCAGGGTCGTGTAGTGGAGAACATTTCGAAGCGATGTGGAGGTTTCCTGAGGAAGCTCAGTCTCCGAGGGTGTTTAGGTGTTGGAGACAGCGCACTCAGGTAAACGCACACACACACACACACATATATCACACTCACTGAGCACTTTATTAGGTGCTAATATACTAATACTGGGTAGGGCTTGCCTTTGTAACCCATCCTCCTCAAGGTTCTACGCGTTGTGCATTCTGAGATGCTTTTCTGCTCCCCACAATTGTACAGAGTGGTAATCTGAGTTAGCGTAGCCTTTCTGTCAGCTCCAACCAGTCTGTTCATTCTCCACTGACCTCTCTCATCAACAAGATCCGCAGAACTGCTGCTCACTGGATGTTTTTTCTTTATTGTACCAT
>JAOUQW010000049.1:8326678-8337621 GCA_028565825.1 Olivaichthys viedmensis
TTTTGTGGCGTGAAGTTTTGGTCCTGATGGACCGCAGCCTCCTGCCAGAGGGGAGTGACTCGAAGAGTTTGTGTCCAAGGTGGGAGGGATCGGCCACAATCTTACCCGCTCGCCTCAGTGTCCTGGAGTTCAGCTATAGTAGTTCAGCTAGCAAGTAAACTAGGGTTAATGTAATAGCTGGAGAATGTTCTGCTGAACATTACAGTCTGACTGATAGTTTTCTACCTGCGTGGTGTTAGTTGCGTTGTCGGAGGTAGTCTCCATTTCATTCACATAGCCATCAAACAAAGTCGATTAAACGTGAAATGATGGGCCAAAATAAACCAGAGCAGAGAACGTGGGTGTGTTTGAGGCTTTTTTTAAATTTATTTATATATTTGTGCCTTTTTCCTTGTACCTTTGCATTCATTAATATCGTTTTGTGTTTTTATGCTTTTGAGGGAAACTTACCCCCAAATCCCCCCCGATTTCTCATTCTCGTTAGGATTGGAATTATTTCAAAAGTGTTAATGTGCAAACGTTAGCCTGTATTAAACCTTAAAAACGAAAATGGCATAACTTTCTTGGTCAAAAATGCAGCCTTTTTACCTTTTGAACCAAAAAATGAAAGATGAGCCACGAAACCAGTTCCTCCATCGTTGGCGTGCTGTGGTGTTCGCGTTATAGCTGTGGATCGGCGTAGTCTCTTAGAAATGAGGAAAGAGCAGAGCAGGTTATGACCAGTTTAGGGTTATTAAATCAAGTCCTCTATATAAACAAAGTGCTGTACATTAGAAGTTTGTATAGGTGGATGGTGGTTGGCTAGCTACACTTGCTAAACTGGCTTAGAGTTGGTTGCTAGAAAGGGAGCTAACTATCCAGTTTGCCAACTCCAAATAAGTATAGCTATACCGTCCACACCAACTTCTTGGCTCACTTCTGGCATTTTGTAATTTGCCAAAGCACTTTTCCACCGGACGGTGAGTCTCGGCAAGTTACCGTGATCCTGAATTTTGTGCTGTTTCCACCGTCGCGCAAGCCTATACACTTTGTTTACGCCCTACGTTGGGTATAACGTAATGGAGCTGTACACCCTACCTAGTGCCCTACAAGAATAGTGTGGAACGCCATTTGAGATTGAGACAGTTCACTAAAGTTGACCTTGAAACGCGAATTTTTTCGCACCCAAAATGTAATTGATACTGAGACGCGAATCTTGTGATGCGTTGATTTCCTGTTGCGTGCAGTCTTGGAAAGAACAGACACCCTTTTGAGAGGGATTTCAGCTTGTAAGACTCCTTTTTGTTTGTAACGTGTTCACAAAATGTCTTTTTAAAAAGTGTCAAATAACTAATTCTTATGGAAATGTGTTGGGACAAATACATTTACATTTTCTGTGGGACATTTCACAGCACTGCTTTTAGATAGTGATACGCTTGTAAGAATTTATAGTACAGAATTAACGTATCTTTATGTAACGATGGGGTGGAGACGGGCCTGGGGATAAGGGGCGGGGACGGTGGTGGGCATGCTGTGGCTGGTTGGGGACAGGGACAGAATTTCATCTGTGTGTGTAACTCTGAATGAAGTTAATCACAATATTTGACTTGTTTCCTACAGCTACAGTGATTTGATTGACTGATCGCTGTTTTATTATTCAGCTTGAAGTGTAATGTATGTGGGATCCTCACTAAGGACAGCAAGTTCATGTGTAAATGTAGTTGCAGGGGTGGGCAAAAGCCCAGTCCCATGATTTGGTTGCCCAGAATCCTATTTAACTATGCTAAAAGACGGTAGCTAACGTTAAATACCGCAAAAGAATGACCAGCTAGTTAGGAGCATTACTACAGACTATGGATGTAACATTACATGACGGAGAAAATGAGCGAGTATCCTACTCAAATTCCTGGGGCGGGGACGACTTCATGTGGCCACAGACTTTATCCTCTCCTGATAATGTCTTTTAATGTAGCGTATCGTGTTTGCGCCCTCGACGAAACGGCAGCAAGTCTTTGGCTAACGTTCGGTTATGAGCTGTGCAGTTGTCGTCATGCGTCGCATGTAAAAGGCGCTTTGAGTCTGGCTTGCGTCTTTATTTTCGCTTGACGTGTTCGATCGTGAGGTGTCTGCGTGGTGTTCTTGGTTATATGACTGTTCGGCGCTGCACTGCACTGTATTTTGCTCAGTGTTGTCGGTGTTTCCACGTCCCTGCCTGCTCCTGATCCTATAACCTGTAATCACTCGTGCATGCTAATTAATCCGCCTAGTTAAAATGTGTAGATTAGCAGGTGGCGGGATTCGTGAAGGAGTAGCGTGCGCCACAGTTATAGCACCACCAATAAATATATGAACCGATTGGAGAGCGTTACGTTTAAACGGGCACGTTAGGGTTTGAGGGTAGAAGAAGAAAACAAAAAAGCCCTGGAATCGCTTCAACAGCCTTTTAAGCCTACTTGTCCACCGGGCAACTACAAATTAAATACGAATAGCTGGACACACAATCTGCTTGTTCCGGGTGCTCGGGCTGGTGATTTGTCCACCCCGGAGTTTCCTTTTTTTGGGAACCACACAGACTATATTTATATTTTTTACAATACATTGTAATGGGATGTTTGAAACCATCATGTGCGGACCAGGTTTGATGAGATGTGTGTTTAGATTTGGGCTTGGATCAGTGCTGTTATGTCCTCTGTTGGACAGATTGATGAAGGATGGATTTTACAGTGTATATTGCAGTGGACTAGTAAAAACAGTGTTATTGTACGTTACGTGGAGTAAAGATTTCATATTCGTGGAGCACTTTTCAGTCTTCTGATGGCTGTTTCATTAACCTGCAAAAACAAGTGTTTCTGTAGATCTAGGGACTGCCGTCACTATTTAAATCAACAAATGTAATCCAGCACTGTGTCAATTGAAAGTGTATGGATTACATTCTAATGTGAATTTAAAAAGTTCAATTCAAATGGAAGTTGTTTCTTGCCAGAGGTCTATTGACTGTGTATTGGAAGGACCATTTAGCAACGCTAGCATCTGCGTAAAGATTGTCTGTGTTCATTTCATATATGAAAATTAAATTGGACAAATCGTGACATGAACTGAGACTTTTGGAAGACAGTGTGGGTGTAGGAGCGCATACATAATTCAAGCATATTTAAAACTTCTTGGAAGATCAGCACATGGTCATCTGTATAATTAGTAAAATGTAATTCCATTACAAAAAACCCCACTGCCGGTGGTAAGTAGATTGGAACAAACAGAAGGTGCATAATGAAGGTGGTAATTAGTGAATGATGGATTTGTTTGTTTTTTCCCCTTAAATGCTGTGTTTTATAGGACCTGTAATTATTTCTAGTATCTATATAGTGTCTTACAGTATTTAATTGACAGCCAGTAGGAAGTGCAAAGTAAATTTCATTGTGCAGTGCGTCTCTGTGCATACGATACTAAAGTCTTGAATCGAATTAGGTATTCCATTCCTATAACCATTTAATTTATCAGATCCGATTCAAATCTATATTTCAGCAGTGGTCATTTCATGGGATGAAAATGAAATTAGAATTGTGTTTTGGGCTGTTCAGTAGCCTTGTATCCTTCTCCCTGCTGGAGACAGCAGTTAAATCATGTCTTGCATGTTTATTTTGGAGTAGCTTAAATGCCTTATGTCACGATGGCGTCTGGGCTAGAGTTGATGGAAGTGTTCCAGTTGGAGTTGACCTGCTTTTCCTCGGTTCCCAGGCAGGACGCTGAGCCAGAGTAAACACTCGGCCAGGGCTGCTTTAGTCTGCGCTTACTGCCTCAGCCTTCAAGAGCCGCACAGCGCCCTAAAGCTGCAAAGTCAGCCGATGAGGAAAGATCAGGGTTGGTTGTCTTCTCTCCCGTCGTTAACTATTCTCTCAAGTGTTTATGAAACTATTACAGTTAATCTGTTGAACTTGCATTTTTGTGGCATTTATGTAGCGCTGTTGTGACTTCAAATAAAGAACTTGGTGCAGCCAAGTTTAGTTTTTCTTTCTCCCAAGTTGTGCCACAAAGCCCATGGGTGTCTAACTGCTGTACTACAGATGAGGGAGTATCTCGTTCTCCTGGTGTTTTGGGTTCAGAGACGGCAGCGTTGCTGTTAAATGTTTGCCATTCGTGAGATTGGTGTGCCCAATGATCTCTGGATCCCTGATCCTGGTCTCTGCCGAATGCTTCCTTAAGTATGGGAATTCTGCTGCAAAGAGATGAGTCATGAGTCTCGTGTGTGTGTGTGTGTGTGTGTGTGTGTGCATGAGAGACATACCAGTTGGGAGTACAGCATGTGCATTTTGGGCACAGAGAGAGACCAGTTGGTCGTACAGCATGTTTTTTTTTGGGCACAGATTTAACATGTGGGTTTGATTTGGTTCATGAAAGATTATTTTTAATACTTATTTATTAGTTTTCTGTTCATTTTTCTCTGTTCAGGATCTGCCTCTTGGGTAGCATGTATTGAATTTTGCTCGTTAGCCCACAGATGCATCGAGGGAAATCAAAATGATGTGATGCTATACTGGCTGAATTGCTGAATTTGTCACCTAATGGAAATTTCTCCCTGTACCTTAAATACAGAACTTGGGGGCAGGGGGGTCAAAGACTGCCGTTTAACAAATGAATATGAAGCAAACTTGTACTGGGAAACAAGCTTTCTGGACAGTGCACACAGGCGCATTCAAAGCATCTCCAAAAACGTGCTAACTGGCTTTGACTCTTCATACACATTGGCTGTATGCTAATTGTGTGCGTGTCCTAGTGCATCGACGCGTCATGCAGTCATCACCATCGCCACCAACAATTCATAATCAACTATATTATCACGGTCCCTGTGCCCACGTTTTCATTTAATAAGGCTAACGGATTGTGAAATATCAGGTGCATGGCATAAAGCTCTTGGTGCACATGGTGGCTGAGCAGCACAGCTTATTTTCTTTGACATATTTAAAAGGAAAAGGCTTTTGGATGGCAGAAGCCTTGAAGTACCGAGGAACCTTCTCCCTCTGTCTACATTTCTAGAAATGTGGAATCCAAATGTAGCCTAAAAAAATCGCCGCATCGCAAAGTTATCCTTAAAGTGTAGGTCTTTATTTAATTTAATTTAAAAGTTGTATTGCTTGCAGTGGAATTGAGCTGAAAGGCGAGGGGAAATCAAAATGGACCTTTTTTTACCTGGTCTCGGAGTGCTCGGTTCATCTCTACTAATCACTTAAGACACAATTTGTCCGTAATCTTTCACTAAAGTACAGCGACTTTGTCTGGCCTCTGACGTATTGATTACATCGCTCTCGCAGCCGTACCGATTAACTTTTCACAAGCCAATCGAATCCTGATTGATAAATCCAAAGTCCTGCCCGGCTAAATATACTGTTTCACACGGAAATGTGTCACGTTGCGGAAAAGAAATGTGTTCGAATTTTTAGTTTCACCTCGTCTTGAAGGTTGCGGTCTAGAGAGTGCACAGATGGCGGTCATTTTAAGTCAGTGGACTGGAGCACTGTTTTAGGACAAAGCTGTGCCACTGCCTAGTTAACTATAGCTATGAAAGTGCAGTGACGTATGGAAGCTCTGACAAATTTGAATAAAATGGTCCTAGTTGTGCAGTGCAAAGCTGTCGTATAGCTCTACTACTGATAAAACACGCTATTGCCTTGCATTACAACCGAATAATGTCAAGTAAAAGCAAAGATACCAGCCAGACACGAGTAACGCTTTTACTACAGGAAGGCGTACGCCAGCGAACAACTGAAATGTTATCCCATGATCATATGCATCTTGTTAAACAGAACAAGGTGCTGAGTTATTTGAAGTATTTGTTTCATTTCTTTTTGGCAATAATGTACATTCCTAATATATGGAGGCTTTTATACTGTGTGTTTATGTAACCATTTGAATAGATATTATTTATAACTAGCAGCAAACCACTATCGGTCATTTTCTCTTACATGTTTCACGTTTTGTCGTGCTGTTGGTAAATAACCTGACCAGCAATAGCGTGACTTAATCAATGATGGCAAAGCTGTGCGAGTCGGTTCAGAGAGAGCTTAACGAGGGAAATGCCTATTCTTACCCCTAGATTCAAGTATCCTGCAGGCCTGCATGTCGAAACTGACACTAGCTGTTAATTAAGAGACACTCAGTTTCTCAGTAGAGTAGTTGCCAATATCCAGAGCAAGTTGTGGGGTTGGAGAGTTTCTGATTCCACCCCCAAACTGGTATGTTTATCTAGGTGAAGCATGCTATAGGCCTGTGTTTTACTTAACCCGGCCCGATGGCAGAGCGACTGCACAGGATTATGGTGCATTAAAAAGTTTGCATTACAGATCAACGCTATGCGGTATAATGTAGTCACAGCTAGTCAGCGCTAAACTTATTGCTCTATGTAACACCACGTGTGATGTGTTTAATCAGAGACAGCTAGCACACCTGGTTTAACTAGCATTGTTTTTTCCTCTTTTTGGTGGGGCTTGACCACAAAGATCCAACAGTAGGTGTGTGTATTAATGGCATTTGTGCCCTTCATTAACGTCTCACTCAAGTCTAAACTGTAGAAATTGTTCTAAATTTACATTCACACTTTCATGCTGCTAGCACACTTTGTTCACTAGCTAGCTAATGCAGAAGGATGTTGGGGGGAGAAAACGAGCAGAGAAGCATGTGAAAAGGAAGAACAGGTTTTTTGTGTGCGAGATGAAATACAAATAAAAAAATAAAAAACGTGTGTATCTCGCTCACTCACATTCCTACCTCGGTGTTGGCCAACGTTTCCAGTCTGGCTAGTAAACTGCAAACCGAGCATATGAACCAGAAAATTATGTTTAAAATGTCAGTAGATCATGACAGACCCCCTACATGATGTGAACACTGCGGGTGCGGAAGCTTTGAGACACGAATGCCTTGGGGAGGGAGGTGAAAACCTTTTACCCTGACTGATTAAGCATTCACGTCAGCGTTACAAGGTCACTTCTCCCATAACATCAAATGTAACAAAATGTATTAAATGGAGCGGTTTTTACACAGAGAACACGGCATAGTATTATTATATTAGATCTCAAAGACATATTAAACTGTAATTTCACTTAACACTGTTCCAATTGCACAGAGATGCAGTGCACAGATTACTGACGCGTTTTAATAAACTTATGCAACACAGCAGTCATAATCATTGAATCATTGGGGGGGGCACCTTTTAGCTTTTGATGCATCTAGGGCTGTATAATAAAGACTAAATTTATAGTAATGATGATTTTGCTCAATATTGAATTGATGGTTCAGTTCTTCAGCCCATGTTGATACAAAATAGTTTTTTATTTTATCATTTTGTTAATATCTAGTTTCATCATTCTGTCATGATTAGTCAAAAAAAAAAAAAACCTTTCCTGTGAGGATTCCCGTTAACTATATTACTGTATTTATATAATGGATATTGTGGGGACGGAGGGAGAGAAACGTGGCGCCATTACACAATTGTAAATTCATCCAAAACGGAGAAACTACCAACATGATGAGTAACTTGTGTTCGTGTTGTGTCATAGGGCCTTGTTAAAGAAAAACAAGCATAGCATGATGCATTTATATCCGGTGTAATTTTACATGGCAAAAACACAAGTCTGTACCGGGATGTGCTTTCGTCAGTCTAACTCTCTCCATCTTTACCATGCGAACAACTTGACAACCACTCATGACATGCTGGCAAACGTTAATTATTGCTGTCATTAGTGCAAATGTTTGCTTATGTTGTGGCCTAGTTATTTTAAGTGTCTTGTGTGTCTCGTTTGCTCAAACTGCTATGTTGGTATCATGCTGAGGCTCATCTCATTACCCGTTATGGGTTCTATACTGTCTTGCTTTCTTCAGATATGTTAACAAGCAATAAACCGATTGCACGTGTTATAACTCTGAATGTTTATTCTAATCTGTGTGTGTGTGGGTTTGTTGTAGGAGCACCATCTCCAGCGGGCCATCTCCGCGCAGCAGGTTTATGGGGAGAAGAGGGACAACATGGTGATCCCTGTGCCCGAAGCACAGAGCAACATCTCCTACTACGAATCGCTCTACCCGGGCGACTTCAAGATGCCAAAGCAGCTCATTCACATACAGCGTGAGTCTGCAGGCATTTTGTCCTCATATGAATGTTTAATTAAGCAGAAGGACAGCGAGTCCAGCAATAACAGGACTTCTCATGAATGCAGAAGAACGTTTGTGTGTGTTAATATGTTGCAGATGCACATCGGGTGTTGATTGGCCGCCATCTGCCTCTTGCTTTTAAGCTCTCACTTTAAGAGTTCTATTTGTTGGATGCCATTGTTGTAGTAATTATTCAGACCCTACCTGAAGAGAGTGTGCCCTGTAGTAATCCCCCTGTTTGTCCACCTGTCCACACATTGTATTGGGGTGGATTTTCATACTGGTTGGCTTTTTTTTTTTTAATAAAAAAATAAATAAAATTCTCGTAACCCAAAGCGTGTATTTTACATGCAACCCTGTGAAAAGTCAGTCGGCCGCTTTTAAAAATTTAAAACACTTCTCAGAAAAGCATTGCGTGGCGTCGAGCGCTGTTATGGTATTACCTGACCAGTTGGGTCACCGCACACTGGGAACCTGAATACAACCAAGATGTAGAATAGACTGACTCTTCTCTTAATTGTATTTCCACCAAAGCGAAGCCAAGCAGCCGCCTCCTTGTCAGAATTAGGCCAAATGTTGATGCATCCACTTTTTTTTTATTATTATTATTATTTAATGACCTTGATGCATGTTTCAAGGTAGTGTGGCTGATTTCATTAGAAAATTAGGCAATGATTCTTTCATGACTATGATGGCCATTTGTAACTGTTAAATACAGGGGAAACAGTTTGATGCCTGCTTGTTGTACTTGGGTTACCCTTCACAAAAATATTAAGGTTAGGTCAGTCACAAATTTATTATTATTTTCTTTGCTCAATCGGAAAAGCAGAAAGGTCATAAGACATCGAAGCTTCCACTTTGTCACAAATGTAAAAACTGCAAAGCCCAGGTATTGTCATTAATTGTGGGGTAGAAAATGTAAATGAGGCAGAAGTACCGTTTTATAAAAAACACCCCGTAAGGTTTTGTCTCATGTACTGAAATAAGACTTAAGTCTATGTAAATTGATGTTGATGTTTGCGTTGTCTTTCTCCACATGTTTATTTAGTTTTATGTGCTTGCAGAACCCCTGAGGGCAACTGATGATGAGTTTTCTGTGGTTTTCAGCAGCATGTCTCCCTGAAAAGCGTATAGATGCAGCGCTGTGGGCTCTTTGGGAGGTTGTTTATCATACTGATGTTTAAATACATCAACCAGAGAAGAAATTTCTGTTTTGGATTTTTTATGATGCAGCATTGAGTTGCTTGAGGATTTCAGCAGATAATTGAAACTGTTTGGTTGACTAGTTTTCTTTACTGCATTTCATTTTCATTTAGGGAGTTAACCCAAATGCAGTCTTTATTAGTGCAGGCCTGTCAGCAGTTTACTTTTTCTTGGGTACACACTTGCGTGGGAGTTTTGGATCTCTTGCAGACAAACGGTCATTCGATGTTGTTTACTCGACAAATGCAGTGTGGCCACATACGTCACCTCCGGATATGGTTGGAGTGAATAGATCACAACGACCCCGTTTTACACTTGTGATCCGATCAGTCGAGACGCGCGTTAATCCCAGGTGTAAATGGGGCAGAGGGATGGGGGGGGGGGGTCTACCCACCCACCCCTATAACTGCAGAGCTCAGCTGAAGCCCCTGAAATGCCCAGTGTTTTGTCTTGATTGTCATTTTAACACCATATTAAAACAAATGAATGTGTGCGTGTTGCCAAATATGAAGTACAAATGGGTGCCTTGTTTGTTTAGTTAAAATTATTATAATGTAATCTGGGAATTTGTTTCCCTTTTGGTGCTCCCACAGTTCTCTGCTTCACTTGCTTTAAATTTGCCCTATTTGAGGAATTTATTTTTGTACTTACCAATGGCCTTGTTAGGCCTGAAATAAACCCTATACTGTGTGTTTGTGTTCTAATTTATCCCCCTTCTGTTATGCAGCTTTTAGTCTGGATGCAGAGCAGCCTGATTATGACCTGGACTCTGAAGACGAGGCGTTTGTGAACAGGCTGAAGAAAAAGATGGAGGTGGGAGTGCTGCAGTTCGAGCAGATGATTGACCGGCTGGAGAAAGGCAGCGGCCAGCAGGTATCAACACTTCTAATGTTGTGCGATAAGAATAGCTGACCTGCAAGACTTCACTTCGTGAAGCCTGAAACCAAACGTTAATCGTAGATTCTGATTATTGTCAAGATCACAGTCCATCCGTTGTGCGTCCTATTTAGTTTCGGGTTCTTGTAAATGTGGGCTTGGCCGCTAGCTATGGTGAAACTTGAACAATGGCAGATCTAGATTTTCTACCTTTTTATTTCTTAGTAGATTTCTCTCTCTCCTGTTTCTGTTTGTTTATGGAAAAACAAGATGATGTGGTGTTGCTTGATGACAATCCTAAGTACTACATTTCCCGTGTCCTTCCTTGGCTTTTCAGCTGGTGACTCTGCAGGAAGCGAAGCTCTTGCTTAAGGAGGATGACGAGTTGATCAGGGAGGTGTTTGAGTACTGGAGCAGAAGGAGGAAGTCGTGTAAAACTGGATCACTTGCCCCAGTAGTCAAACAGGAGAAGCGTGATGGCTCTAGCACCAGTGACCCCTATGTGGCTTTTCGGCGCAGGACTGAGAAAATGCAGACCAGAAAGGTGAGCATTCCAGTGGCCTAAAGGAAACGTTTATTACTAATTCAGCCCAACTTTGTTTTAGATGATTTAATTTTATTCGTGTAATAATAGAATAAAACAGAATGCTATTTTATTGTCACATGTACAATACAGTGAAATTCATTCTTCGCATATCCCAGCATGTTGGTAAGCTGGGGTCAGAGGTCAGGGTCAGCCATGATAC
>JAOUQW010000049.1:8348298-8358875 GCA_028565825.1 Olivaichthys viedmensis
TGCTCCAGGGGCGCTGTATCATGGCTGACCCTGACCTCTGACCCCAGCTCACCAACATGCTGGGATATGCGAAGAATGAATTTCACTGTACTGTACTTCTATATGTGACGACAAATAACATTCTATTTTATTCTATTCTACATCTTGTATGTACACCCATTGGCCATTTTGTCAGGTGCACTTTGTCGATGTACAATTACTGTAACCCATCAGTTGCTTCCTGTCTATCAATGGATAGAGACCACCGCTGACCAGATATATTTTGGGTGGTGTACTATTCTCAGGACAGCAGTGACACTGACATATCAGTGTGTGTGTGTTACTGGTATGAGTGTATGTAACACAGTTTGTGTTGATCATTCTCTCGCCCTTCAGTGGTCAGTTTTTGATCGCAGGATTCTGTTAGCTGGATTTTTGGTTGTTAACGTTTCTCAAGCCATTAGTAACACTGAGTTTTTTCAACATCCCAGCAACACGGCTGCGTCTGATACACTTATACCGGTGCCACAGACACTACCATGCCAGTGTCGTTGCTGTGCTGAGAAACATTGTGCATTGCTTCGGTCAGTAATTATATACCTACAAAGTGCGCTTATATGGTAGCTATGCGCGATAAAATGGCCAATGAAGGAATACTACGACTAAGCATTCATTTTTTGTGAGTGCTTGTGGAAAACTTTCGCAGAAAAACGGGTGTACTTGAAATTTGCAATTAAAAAAAAAAAAATTCCTTGGAATGACGAGTTATCTTTTAATTCTCAACACTGTGATGGGTGTGTTATTTCTTGGAAAGCAGACAGGATGTGCAGTAGTTTGCTTGATTTATTTTGGTCACTGGAGATTAGCAAGATGTGTTAAGAGCTGCTGTTGTGAACAGCACTGTTTCTCTTCCTGGCATTGCCTGGGTCTCCAAACAAATGACATAACCTTAAGTTGTTTGGTAGACCATCCATGTTGCATGAGTGATGGTATAAAGTAATGCAGGGATGAGATGCGTGTATCACAGAGGAAGCATATGTAACCCATTAGCCTCCTAGGATAAATGCTGTAAATGCTAATGGGGAAGACTTGCAGCAGGTCGAATTTGGCTGTGACTTGCAATAACTTGTTCTTTTTCCTTGTGTGTGTTTGCTAGACATGAATGAGCATAGCTCAAGAAGTCACAGTATCTTCCTGATTAACGTGAAGCAGGAGAACACACAGACAGAGCAGAAACTGAGCGGAAAGCTCTATCTGGTGGATCTGGCTGGAAGTGAGAAGGTAAATCTTGTCTTTATAGTTTCTCTTTACCTTGCTTTCTTGCTTGACTCCTCAATTTTTGTGGTTGTGTTTCTACATGCATTGTGGTGTGTGTGTGTGTGTGTGTGTGTGTGTAGGTCAGCAAAACTGGAGCTGAAGGAGCTGTATTGGATGAGGCCAAAAACATTAACAAGTCTCTCTCTTCACTGGGCAACGTCATTTCTGCACTGGCTGAAGGATCTGTATGTTTAGTACATTTTTGCACATTTTCATTAACTTACTTTCACTTTTTTTTTCACTAATATCATATCATATCTCTCTTAGACATATGTTCCGTACAGAGACAGTAAGATGACGAGGATTCTTCAGGACTCTCTGGGTGGCAACTGCAGGACTACCATCGTCATCTGCTGCTCTCCCTCTTCTTATAATGAGGCTGAGACCAAATCTACACTTATGTTTGGACAGAGGTGAGGACACACACTTCATTTAAGGAAGCGGAGACATTATCATATGATCAGGGTCTTGTGTGATGCTGATGTTTTGACAGGGAAACTCATAACCAGGTTTTGGAGCTTCTTTTCGATGATACACAAATTGCTTGACTTGGCAGTTCTACAGAAATTGTCATGAGACAACTGAAAAAGGCTCAAAATCACGCCAACTTTTTTACCCTCATCAAGAAATCCTGATTCTATGAATATGCAAATTGGCCCTTCAACGTAGACATGGCTGCCCCATTCCCCTGGTAAACCTGTGTAATAACAAAAGACATTTGCATACTGGAACACGGTAGACTCTTGTACAATAACACTCGCCTTTCAGATGTTCTATACTAACTCCGATTTTTCAATTAGATTTTCAGCTACTAAGGTTTCTTAAAGGAATGCAGCAAAATCACTATAGTAACAATTTTTGCACCTTGACCACTAAAGTTAATTCCCCTAAAATTATATCATAATAAAAACATGTTTTGCAAAGTTTTGGGTGATTTTTAAAAAGAATGTGCTTGTGTGTGCGCACACTATGCTGTCTTCAGGGCAAAGACCATAAAGAACACAGTGTGTGTGAATGTGGAGTTGACAGCGGAACAGTGGAAGAAAAAATATGAGCGGGAGAAAGAGAGGAACAAGACGCTCCGCAACACCATCACCTGGCTGGAGAATGAGCTCAACCGCTGGAGGAATGGTAAAATCCTGCATGCACATTAGCTGTTATGAGAAGGCATTACTTCAAAGCGTAATATCACGTTGCATGACCTTTAGTCTGGCTCTAAGGTGTGCATGTGTGTGCTTGGTTCCAGGCGAGTCTGTGCCGATTGATGAGCAGTACGATAAAGAGAAGGCCAATGCCGAGGTGTTGGCTCTGGATAACACCATGAATAACGATAAGATCGCTTCCACTCCCAACATCCCCGGAGTACGTCTAACGGACACTGAGAGAGAGAAGTGTGAGGCTGAGCTGGCCAAGCTTTACAAGCAGCTTGATGATAAGGTGAATGCTTGAGTTAGAAAGCGTGAAGTCTGAATGTTTTCTACATTTCATTTTGAACATTTGCGCCATTTGTTTTTCTTAGAATACCTCAATACCTTTTTTTTTTTTAACTTATTTTTGTCCTGTTGTAGGATGATGAGATAAATCAGCAGTCTCAGCTGGCTGAAAAGCTCAAGCAACAGATGTTAGACCAGGACGAGGTGAGAGCCTTCGCAGGTTTTTGTTTTAAAAGGCGTGTTTCACAATGTGTCTGTTCTATTAGCTTTGTTGAAGTAAAACTGTAACAACCTGTACGACGAGCCTCGTCGTGTGTGTGTGTGTGTGTGTATATATATATATATCTATTGTGTATATATCCGTGTGCACTGTATTGATTGTTTATGCTCTGTAGCTTCTGGGCTCGTCACGGAGGGACCACGATAACCTGCAGGCAGAGCTCATGCGTCTGCAGATGGAGAACGAGGCTTCTAAGGAGGAGGTGAAGGAGGTGCTGCAGGCGCTGGAGGAGCTCGCTGTCAACTATGACCAGAAGAGTCAGGAAGTGGAGGATAAGACCAAGGAGTTTGAGGCCCTCAGTGAGGAACTCAACCAGAAATCGGTGTGCAGGCATTAATTTTATATATATATATATGTGTGTGTTTTTATTTGTAGGCCTATGAAAGCCCAACCACAAATGACAGTTAAACATTTAAAACACAGGCAAAAAGCTGCTGTTATGAAGAAGGCAGGAGATAGTGTTGTACTTGTAGATCTAAACTGGGTTTTAAATGTTGAGGTGATGGAGCAGTTTCAGTGCATGACAATTAACGACCTGTCTGGTGTGAAAAACTTTCAGTGGTCCAAAGCCAAAGGACCTGTTGTAGCTAGGGGCTAAAAAGACGAGGTTAAAGGCCTTAAAATATTGAATTTATTAGGTTGAAACAGTACACACAACTCCTTCCCTGAAAAGTTTGGGGTTTTCGTGATATTTGAGATCAAGCCAAAATAGTTACAAAAAAAGTTTAAATATTGCATGAGTTGTCCTTGCAGCCTTTTATTTGAGTTTTTTTTTTTTTTTTTTTAGGGTGTTTTAGCCTCTTTAGACTCTGAGCTGCAGAAGCTGAAGGAGTTGACGAACCACCAGAAGAAGAGAGTGACTGAAATGATGTCATCTCTGCTGAAGGACCTAGCAGAGATTGGTATCGCTGTGGGCAGCAACGACATTAAGGTGGGTCACGGCGTGGCCTCGCTGTCAACATGACGTGCAGTCGTTTGAGAATGCTGCCGGTGAAATAACTAGATGAAACTTTCCCCAATTTTTTCACTCGAACTTCCATTTCTTGTTTTGTTTGTTCCTTTTTTCTCTCTCAGTTTAGTCTCTATACCTCTTTTTAACTTCTGCATTATGTCTTGGTGTTTTACTGTCTCTTTTGATTTGATTGGATTTTTTTTACTTCTGTCTTTGTCTCTTAGCAGCATGAGGGCAGCGGGATGATTGATGAGGAGTTTACAGTAGCCAGGCTCTACCTAAGTAAGATGAAGTCCGAGGTCAAGACCCTGGTAAAGCGCAGCAAGCAGCTAGAGACCGCTCAGGCCGACAGCAACAAGAAGATGGACGAGAACGAGAAGGAACTGGCTGCGTGCCAACTCCGCATCTCTCAGGTAACTGACACGAGAGCTAGAAGATTGCCTAAAACCTTGTTAGACGTATTTATTAGCTTTATTTGCCATTTATTTGAATCAGTAACACCCTTGCGAGCTATGAATAATAAGGACTTTGTGTATTAAGTGTAAGGATGACGTGTTAACTATGAATAATTGTGTTTTAACGTTCTCCATCTCCGCAGCATGAGGCTAAAATTAAGTCTTTAACGGAGTACCTTCAGAATGTGGAACAGAAGAAGAGGCATCTGGAGGAAAATGTTGACTCGCTCAATGAGGAACTTGTCAAAATCAGTGCTCAGGGTACACACCAACTTGCACACAATGTTTTACCATTTATTTTCAGAGACCTCTGTTTGTGTCTTTATATATAGTCAGTTTTGCGTTGGTGGAAATCTGCCTCTGCAGCATTTAGTCTTTTCTGATTGTGCTTATGACATGCTTATAATCTTTTACAGAGAAAGTTCATGCCATGGAGAAAGAGAACGAGGTGCAAACAGCCAATGAGGTCAAGGTATGCCTTTTTGGAACATCAGTAGCACCTATTAAACCATGGCTGTAATATAAATCACGTATGGAAAATTACTAATACGAGAAATATCAAGTACTTTTATAAGATGTAGAGTCGCGTAGTTTGGGGCGCGGGCTATTTGTGTTTGCCTGAAATTACTTTGGAAACTTGTATAACAAAGCTTACACATTGCTAATTGGCATAGAAACTCTGTTGACCATATGCAGGCCTTGAATCTTATCGTTAAACATCTCATTTGTTGATTTTTTTCGAAAGCCAAATGTTATTTTATATGCAAGTTCCACAGCATTTAGATGTACATAGAAGAAGGAGTTGTAATTAAGTGTGTGTGTGTGTGTATAGGCAGCAGTGGCGCATCAGATCCAGAACCACAGGGAGGCTCATCAGAAACAGCTGAGCAGCCTGAGAGATGAGCTCGAGACTAAGGAGAAACTCATTACTGAACTACAGGAGTACGACTCCCCATGTCCCACAGATTAATAAGGGTGGTATACAAACCCCTAGTGTGTGTGTTTGCTCTGATCATCTCCTGTTTTGTCTCTCTGCTTGTATATAGTATGAATCAGAAGATTATGTTGGAACAGGAGCGTCTCCGGGTGGAACACGAGAAGGTCAAAAGTATGGACCAGGAGAAGAGCCGCAAGCTGCATGATCTCACGTACGTGTTTGTCACGCATGTTAATTGTCTGATTAGGGTCTTGGGTGTACGTTCCTGTGTGCAGAAGCTCCATTTATTTTGTTGAACGTTATTGAGAATTGTGATCTGTTTAGTTTACTTAAGATTTTTTGAAGACACTCTCAAGGCCTGTGTGTTTAATTTATTTTATTTTATTTGTGAGAATAGGGTTATGCAGGACAGAAGGGAGCAGGCCAGACAAGACCTCAAGGGCCTGGAGGAGACAGTTGTGAGTTACTTATTTTGCGTTTGTGTGTGTGTGTGTGTGTATATGTGTGTGTATATATATATATATATATATATATATATATGTGTGAGTGTGTGTGTACTCACTATACTTTTCACCATTCTATCCAGGCTAAAGAGCTGCAGACTCTCCATAACCTGCGGAAATTGTTTGTGCAGGACCTGGCAACCCGGGTCAAGAAGGTAAAAAAAAAAAAAGAATGATGATCTTTTTTTGCTTGTAGTTTGAACATTCATTTTGGGAATCCATAAGGTGTTACATTATGTACGGATGTACGTGAAAAGCGTATGAAGATGCAGCATCCCTAAACCCTGGAATGAACTACTTTTGTGAAATCGGTGTGTAGGGCTACAGGATCATTTGTGAGTGTGCACATCCTACTTTGTTTATGGTAGCACTGAAGCTCACTAACCCACAGTGTAGTACTCGCTTTAAGATTTATTTATTTATTTTCATATACATGTCAACTGACATTTTGCAGATGGTAAAAATCTGTAGTAGGATAAATGCTAGCCATAAATCCCAGAGATGTGTTCATCTGCACAACAGATCATCTGCATGGGGTGGTTTTTATTTTATTTTATTTTTTTGCAGAGCGCTGAGATGGACTCCGATGACACTGGTGGCAGTGCAGCTCAGAAACAGAAGATCTCCTTCCTGGAGAACAATCTAGAACAGCTCACTAAAGTCCATAAGCAGGTACACACACACACACACACACACCTCAAAAGTAGGGCTGCACGATAATGACTAAAACGGTCAACACAATGCTTAATATTACGATCACGATTATTAATCACATGCATCTTAATAATTCAAGTGCGTACATCTTTAAATCATAATAATAGTGCTCTTTAGTCTTATTAATTGAGTAGTACTTTAAAAATACTAGATATAAACACAATTAGTAAAGTATGTCACCAGTCCGTTAAACATATAAATTGGGGGCTTGTGATTTAATACACAGGAGTCCATTAAAACATTATCTACCATTGACTAACTTTAGCGAAGCCAAAATGAGCGTGATTATAATACAATTAATAGTGTAGCCCCACCACAAAGCTTTATGTATTTTCATCAGAATTATGCTCGTTCTGTGGATGGCTGTACATAGTGATCATGAGAGAGCTTACTCGGAGGCCCTTCGGTCGCGTCTCTGTAAACATGGATGTTGCCTGGGAAGAACCATTTCCTGTATTATTCTTCGACATGAGAATAAATGTTCTAACAGTAATGGCTGGTTTATATTTCTCTTTGTCGCTGCGTGTAGCTGGTGCGTGATAATGCAGATCTGCGCTGTGAGCTGCCGAAGCTGGAGAAGCGTCTGCGTGCAACTGCTGAGCGTGTGAAGGCTCTGGAGTCGGCGCTAAAGGAAGCCAAAGAGAACGCAGCACGCGACCGCAAACGCTATCAGCAGGAGGTGGACCGCATTAAAGAGGCCGTCAGAGCCAAGAACATGGCCCGCAGAGGACACTCGGCACAGATCGGTACACACACAAATAAATTTGCTTCTTTAGTTTTGTACGGAGCTACGAAGCTATAGTTGCTAACAATTAAAGGAGAGCTCATAGATAATGTTGGCATCATGCAAGCTGCAAGCCTAAATCATCACACACTTGCCTCATTAAGTAGTTCAGTAATCTCAACTAAACTTGCTTATGTGGTTTCTGACAATATATGGCATATCGTAAAGAAAGATACTGGGAGAGATATTAATGTGAATGGAATTCTTAGTACTGATGGAACACAACTGCTGACAAAATTCATTAGACGTTTAACTTGAAATGTTAGTTTCTGTCATGTTTGATTTAATTTATATGGATTTTAGGCAGGGTTAAAAAAAAATATAACGTACTGCAGTCAGCCACTAGAGGGCATTAGAGACTTTGGCTTTACTTTTAACCACCATATATAGTTATTGGTACCACTCCACCCAAATCTCACACTCGGGTAGGAGATGTGGTGGAATAATAGGTGGAATTGTATGTTAGAAGTATTTCCAGTGGTAATGATGTAGTTCCAATGTTGTTTGTATTTATAAATTAAACATGGACTATGGGTTATGGTATGACCTCACTAATTCATCATATTGCTTTTTTTTTTCCTCTCAAGCCAAACCGATCAGACCAGGACAGCCACCGGTGGCCTCCCCCACCCACCCCAACCGCTCGGGGGTGGGGCTCTTTAATAACCAGGCAGTGGCCATTCGGGGAGGAGGCGGTGCCAAACAGTAAAAACGTGAGTTCTCTGATATTTTGGTAGTTTGCAATTTCTACTTGATTGTAAGTTTCACTTTTTTTTTTAAATCTGCTCTTTCTTTCCAATTTGTTTCTTTCTCTAGGTTTGGAAGTCTGTAAGTTGTCTAGATGAAGTCAGAAGAACTGAACTGCCCTTCCAACACTGGACAGTTCAACAGGCCTAACACTTTAAACTATATATATATATATATATATATATATATAATTTGAATATAAGTATATATATATATGTATGAAATACTCCTACATGGGCTGTACAGTTGTCCCCTCTGGTCATATGTTTAGAGGTTCCATCTCCCCTACACACAAAAAAAACACACCAATAGGACAAAAATGAGTGCTATGTAAGTAGCTTGTAGCTTCACTCATAAATAAATTAGATTTCTATCCCTCACTGTGCCAAGTGGAATGTATCTTCAAAAATGACAAAGATTTAAAAAAGGCAGAAATGAATGAAAATAAAATTTAAAAAATTAACCAAAAAAAAAAAAGAAAAAGAAAAAGAGAACCCCAGCCACTGCATCCTCCTAGCTTATTCATGTATGCTTCCCGCTACTTGTTTTTGATTGTTTTGGAGAGAGTGGTCTTGTTCTCTCTTGCTTCCACTGAGCAGTTTCCATTAAACTAATTCCCTTGAATGGGCGAGTTAAACACTACAGTCTGACTGTACATAAACACAGAACTTGTTTTTGTCTACTGGAATAAGTTATTGGCGCTTTAGCATGGTAACACATTACAAGAAGGAATAAAGAAAGTGGAACAAAAATTAACGCTTTAAGTAAGAGGACACAAAGCTGCTGATTGTACACACTCCACATGTTACTTCAAAGCACTGTACAAAAACATAGTGGTTAATGTGCATCATTACTGATGGTGATATCAGCATAAAGAAATGTTCGTAAAAGCTCTGTCTCTGTGTAAATGGAAGGTCACCTGTCATGTTATAGATATCGCTGTTTTTATAGTTGAATTGAACAATGATGGATTTAACAAATCAATCACTAAAGTCATCGGTTGATCCTGTTGATTGAGAGTACTGCCTTATAGCCTTTCGTTAGTTCAGCCTGACTATGGTCTAATAATATAATGTGGATATATAAAGAAATGCAGTACCATTTTTAACTGTAATGGATTTAGACATTTTACCTCTGATGAATTTTGAATGGAATTCCCCAATAGAGAAGCAGTGTTGGGCTATTTTATCTCTATTTAGTAGTGAGTGTAAGTGATCATGCTCAGTATAGAGAATGTTGGCTTTTTGGTCTTACTTAGCTAAAAGCAGCTGTTCTCGGTATCTTGGTATGGATGCAGCAGTTGCAGAAATGGGCAAAATAGATTTTAAATGGCTACTCCCCGTTTTCTTATTTATCGACTTTCATGATGGGTCATCTCTAGTATGTGCCATGTTCAAAATCTATTTAATATTCAGCCATGACCATTTGCAAATACTTCATCAGTGACTATGACCAGAAACGTATGGTGACAGGTAAAACACCTCATGGGCACTGAGCATGATTTACTAAAGCATTTATTAGAACACATTTGCATCTATAAAATGTGTATTGAAGCAAGTAAGTGGTTTAAGAAATTTGTCCTCTGGTAATTGACTGTGATACTGAAATTGTCTTTGCAGATAATATGTATTAAATGCTTTCATAAATCTGGCTCTTTAGTTTTGATCATGTTAGCTCATGAGTGTTTATGAAGTTTGATTGAATGTTTAATGTAGCCATTGTGTTTGGCTTGCACACAAAAAAAAAAAAAATCGAACGCAATTAAATGTTCCATACCAACCACTGTTTTAAAGGTTTTGTTGCCTTGGTGATTGCAATTAGTAATCTAGGTTTGACGATTATCTTTTGATCATTTTTATTTTGTCCACTTCTAAAACTCAGCATGACATTGATGCCTTTTAAGGCCTAGCTAAATTTAGGATGGGGTCTGTTTAATAGTTATTTACCATAATTTCATTGTATTGTATTTGCAGGTGGATGTTTTATTTATTCATGTTTTAATATAGACATGGGAATTTTTGTTGTTTTCAGTTTTCTACATGTTTTCTTTTCTCTTTTTAGCTTCCATTGTCGGTTTTCCTTTTTAATGACCGTTTCACCTAAATCTTGTTGGTTCTCCTTTGTAAATTTGGGTAGCTGTAGCAAGCAAGGGTGATGGCTGAATAACTTTGATAGAAATAAATTTATTTGTGCAATATGGATCAGGCATAATGCAGCTTACAGAATATTGACGTAAGTGATAAATTAAGGATAAATTAACTCCACAAACAAACTTGACTGGCCTGGTTTCGTTTCCGTTTCCCTATGTACTTTTTGAAAGCACTTTAAATGTTCCATCTCAGTTGAACCCCTCACATATTGTAATCGGAGTTAAAGCATCTCATGTCAAATTGATTAGATGAATTTTTTTCTTTGCTGAATTTTGTAATTGTTATTATTTTCGAACAGTTTCGCCTGCAGAGAGCTTTTTGTTTGC